>JAUZST010007560.1:0-14100 GCA_034779995.1 Parotocinclus haroldoi | reverse complement strand
TATATATAAATAAATAAATGTATCCAGTTGCCTGAACAAAATGCTGTGCCTACAGTACCCAGAGTGCCCATCTATTGGAAGCTGAAGCTGTGGAAACATGTTTATGGTCTGATGAACACTTCACCACCTAGCAGTCTGGTGGTGGATGAAGATCAGGTTGGCAGATGGCAGGAAAACACCTACATACATGCTTATATAGCGCAAATCATAAGTACTCTGTGCAACACTATGACAGCAGTTTAGGAAAGGTCCTTCTGCAAAACAAAACCATTAGGAACAAAGCAAACCCCTGTAAAAAAAAAAAAAGGCTTGTAGACTTTAGTATTGTCTGAGATGCTTTAACGTGAACGGAAACATTGCCTCAGAACCAAACCTTGCCTCCCAAACTAGTCTAGTAGCTTAAAATCCAGTATATTACTGCCTCAAACTTTCCTGTTCTTCCTAAAACTTTGTTGAAACTATGAACCAAAAATCATGTCGTGTTGATGTTGTTGACATACCAAGTTTGCGTGTAAGTTGTTTTTCGTTTTTTTTTCTTGACAGGTCTGGGTGACGCAGAAACTCTAGTTTCTGCCCGTAAAGTAACACACCTCCCTGTGCACCAGCCTCTCGCTGGTTCTGCTCTCCTGCCCTGTGCCCACACCATTCCACCTGGCTCCTCCCATACCAGCACTGCACATGTACGATGGACTCGTGTCCAGGATGAGACAGAGACTACAGTCCTCTTGTTGGTGGACAAGGTGGTTCATGTACAGCAGGCATATGCAGGACGGGTCAGTCTGCCTGGATATCATTCCAACAGCCTGAACGTGTCGCTGGTCCTCTCACAGCTACGATCGAACGACTCTGGCACATTCCGATGCCATGTCATGCTCGGGGACACTTATGAGCAGGACACTGTCACATTGGAGGTTACAGGTGAGATGCAAACATGGTTTTGTTTTTAAAACATGGACACCTGTACATGCAAATATTATATAATCATTCAAATTATCTAATCAGTCAACCAGATGGTAACAGTAACGCAGAAAACCATGCAGATATGGGCCAGCAGCTTCAAATAATGTTTATATAATCATCAGAATTGGTCAGATCTTGGTGATTTTGACCGTGGTAGGATTGTTGTTGCCAGACAGGCTGGTTGGGGTAATTCTATATGCGCTCATTTCTGGGGATCCTCATGCACAGTCATGGTGCAAAAGAAAATGCAGAGTGACTCTGCTGCAAACAGAAACCTTAGTTGATAAAGCAGGTCAAGAGAGACTGGCCAGGCTACAGTAACTCAAAAATACACTACATGTAGCTGTAGTGCATCTCAAATTGCACAACATGTCGGGCCTGGAGTCGCATGGGCTACAGCTGCAGAAGACCACAGCACCATTTCTATTAGCCACGAACAGAAAGTACATCAACACTGTACAGTGGAGCACTAAGGCGGAATTGGAGCCAACCTGCCTTATATAGTCTTTGGACTGTTGATACAAGTATTGTTGCTTACCAAGACAACACATTTACACCATGTCACAAACCAAAAGTAATGAGAACGAGTTCATTATTCTTCTGTGACCTTCCCAGTCACCGGATCCGAGAGGTAGAACGGGATAATCACGGTATAAATGGACACCTCGAAATTCTACAGGAATTGCGTGATGCAATTATATCAGCATAGAGCAGAATCTCAAAGCAATGTTTCCAACAGTTTGGGGGAAACCACTCCTTAATGATCTGATGCTGCTTTAAGAGAGGATACTGAGAGTGGTGAAGAACATCTCCATACATTTTAAAATGAGGAAACCTTCAGAGAACAAGAGTCAAAAAAGAGACCAAACCATGTGTCCACACTCCATAGCCTATCTGAGTATTGCTGCTGATCATGGCCATGTAACACAGGCCACAATTTACCTTCTGACCGTCTTCTGCTGGTGATGTCCAGCTTGATAATGCTTAAACCAAAACTGTTTTTTCAAGGACATGACAGTGATCAGTGGCCTTCCTTGTCGCCGGATCTGAATCCAACAGAGCTCATTTGGGATGTGGTAGAATGGGAGAATCAGGACATAAATGTACTTGTGGAAATTCTACAGGAACTGTGTGATGCAGTCATATTAAGAGTGTAGCAGTATCACAAACCAATGTTCCCAACAGCTTGAGGAACATACACCATAAGTATCTGATGATAGTTTAAGAGAGGGTACTGAGAGGAGTTACCCAGTATCAGTATAGCAATTGTTATTTAAAGGTAAACCACAATACAATCCATGAAATTAACTAGTCCTTTTCTTGTATCTGGCAGTAGGTTATTGTTGTGGTTGCTAGGATTTGAAGAAAGTCAAGTCATATTTATTTATATAGTGCTTTTTTACATCAGAGCATTGCCTCAAAGCAGCAGATGCAAATACCTATTCCCAGAGACATAACTGAGCAAGCCTACGGTCATAGTGGAAAAGATAAGCTTCCTAAATGTTATGAGGTAAAACTCTTGGAAATACAAAGATGCAAAAAGTGGCTCAACTTCCAGGAGCAGGCTAAATGTCAACTAGGTGACCGAATAATAAACAATTATATTAATAATTAGAATAAATAATATATAATAATATAGAGAATATGAGTGAGTATCTGCATTATTTAGTTAAGTAATCAGAGTCAATGTAGGTTGTAATTCCCTCAGCAGGTAAGTTTGGGTGGTGTGACACGATCTGACAACCAGAGGGGACTGAGTAACAGTATAGGGAATAGAACTGATGACGGAAGAACAGCTTAAGTGAAGTCAGAACTGAAAACTATAAGAACATGTTACTGTGAGGTTTGGAACTGGTATTGGATGAAGAGATCAAAGAGAAAGGATACACCCTGCTTAACTGCCACAAAATGATTATTTCATGATCTCTAAGTACAGTTCAAAAGGAGGTCCAAAAGTACAGTGTTAACACTGAATTGTCCTTGTTGCTGAGCAGAACTGATCAAAAGAAAGTGTGGGGAAAATGTGTTGGGAAAGGAATGAAAATCTGTAATAATCTGTAATACTTATTATTGTTAAATTAACTTTTTATTTAAAGTCACTAAAACTTAGAGCCATACTAAATCGGCATGTAATCACGCATGCAATCGTGTGTGTGTGTGTGTGTGTGTGTGTGTGTGTGTGTGTGTATGTGTATATGTATATCTGTGTATGTGTACAAAAAGAAAAAGTGTGTGTGTCATCCTGAAAAACCAGGATAAATGACAAAATGATTGATGAAAGAAAACGCATTTTAGTCAGAGGAGGTTTTGAAAGGTCTAAATGAAACCTGGAGGTGAAGTCACAGTTAACTGGTAACTACTTTTTGTGTTTGTAAATGTTTAGAGATTGTGACAAAAAGATGTTGGAGCAATTCTTAATGCCTGACAGTGTATATTTAAAATTTCCATCATGATAACAGCTTTAACACCATGTGACATTCTGGGTTTTTATTACAAACAAATGAAGCAGCCAGGGTTAAAGTGCAGATCTGTTATGTTATTGCTGTTATGAATTGTTAATTCTATTAAGAATGAGTATTGTTTTGCTAAAAGCATTTCATCTCTTTATGTATACATTCTCATTGGACTAACTGGACTCAGTTGGGTTTACAGTTTGCAAATTTCTGTTTACTTCGTTCAAGAGTAAAATTTTAACCCCACTTTTCCTCCGTCAGTGCTTGTACCTAAAGAACATAGATGGTTGTACTTACTAACAACTACGCGAACTAATCACCCAAATAATTAATGAAACAGCAAAGCTGGAGCAATCAATGAAGAAAGTTCAGATCTCCAAAGGAACAGGAGTCGATCTGTGACCCCAAAAGACTCGTTTTCATTTTGAATGTTGCAGTTGCTGATTCATTAACGATTCTGAAAAACTGCAGTGAATTAATTACTCTGTAAGTGCATTGATTTACTCTGTCAATATTACGTAATATATTTATTTATTTTCAGTCTTTTGGCGTCGATGGGCCTCATTAATTGGTTAATTGCCCATCACTGTTTAATAAGAACCAAAGGATTGATTACCTGTGATGGGAATTGTGGATAGTCTGCTCTGGGATTCATTAGTCAAATGTGTGTTTTATGCTGCTGATAAATCCTGATTAATTTAGCTGTATGCAAGAATTAAAGGTGCACTCAGCTGCAAGCTTATAATAGGCACCTACCATATAGCTGCACATTGGATTACTGACTGCAGCTCATCAGGTGCTATGCACAACATTTCAGTCAAACCACCAGGGACCACCATAGAACCAGCACTATGCAGATGTTGTTTGGGTGGTGACGAAGTCCACACAGCAGTGGCACTGGCATGTTACACTTATAAACCACTCTATTATGTTGGTACAATTACAGTTACATATAAAGTTAAAGCAATAGCTTAATTTTTCTAAATCGGTGCCGTGTATAACCCACCCAATATCTAAATAAAACCTACTCAATAATACCGTGCTGTGGTAGTCGTGGTAAGGTTGTGGATTTTCCTATATGGTTATTTGACAATCAGAAAATGGTTTATATTGAGCTATCATGTGCAGATGATATGATTCTCATTGTATATTCTTATATTCAAATGTTTTTAGGGGTCGTGTTCCATTACCGTGCAGCATCTGGGCCCTATTCCATGTCTTTTGTTGATGCCAAGCATGCATGTGAACAAAATTCAGCTCAGGTGGCATCTCCAGAACATCTCAGTGCAGCTTTTCACTCTGGATTTAATGACTGCTCGGCCGGCTGGCTCAGTGATCAGACAGTCAGGTGAGCTAAAGGACATGCTTTTCTACAGTTACTAATGACCTGTGGTTAATTTGTCTAATAAATGGTAGGATTGTAGGTAAATCTAACCTTTTAACAATGCACTCTTTCATGACATGCAGTACTGTGCCAAGTCTATATTTTTCAGTTTACTCTGTATTTCTACAATTACATACTATAGTCCGTCTGTTTCTTCACACATTTCTGTACTCTGTTCTTTAACGGTCAGCTATAAATAGCCCAACAGTCATAAATGACCAGCCCCTATCATCCTGTGAGTATTGATGTGGGATTAGAGGATGAATACCTGCTACCACAGATGAGCTACGGTCTTTGACTTTACATCTGCAATGAAGCGGACAGCAAGTGAACAGTGTTTTAAAGCTCCAGAATCACTGTTTTGTCTGATTAAATCATACCAGCTGAACACACACTAGCACAGCACCACCATATTAGTGCTGAGCATGGTCGAACACCCACAAAGTACCTGATCTGTGCTGGTCCTATGGGGCTCTGACCAATAGAAAATAGAGTAAAAGTTACAGAGTAAAGACGTACGTAGAAAAATCACAAAGTGCAGTGGTCACTAAAATGGAACAATGTCCAGAGGTTGAACCCATTAGCTTATTTCCATGCTTTCAGGGAGACTAGATGCCCAGTGCATACTTACAAATGACAAAGATCAATGAGTGGGGCTAGTATGTACAGTAGGTGTGCCATTGAGACTAAACAATAAGTTGTTGCTATTGATGTTTTGTCTGGGAAGCTTCACAGTTGTAACATAAACAATACTTGGAGAAATCAATGCATACCTCTTCAATTATTGTGAAACCTCTTTACAGCAGATCTGCTGTTTCCACAGGTTTTTCCACATCATTTTCTCATTCTTTGCCTGCCATTTACAAAGCTGAGCCATAATTATCAGTAGTCAAGCCATTCCGAACTGATAATTAGCAACAATGCACTGAGGAGCTTGAAACCCATGGCCGTAGACAGAGATTTTGCAATTGATGGATCAAAGCTATTATTCATGAACGACAGAGAATCAAGCACTGCACCATTTGCATAATCATATTCTGATTGAGTGGTTTCTGCCACCTGGGGAATCTGGGAGGATTTCACGCTCGATTCCCCTCCTTCCAGGTATCCCATTCAGAACCCAGAGCTCGGCTGCTACGGGCACAGCGAAAACTCTGCAGGAGTGAGGAATTATGGGAAGAGAGACCCCTCTGATCTTTTTGATGTGTATTGCTTTGCAAGCAACATGCAAGGTGAGATCTTCCACACCCGAAACTATGTCACGATGTTTAATCGTTTTATTTGGATGATTGTTTTCTTTAGTCTAAAAGAATCACGGTGCTTTTTTTTTTTTTTTTTTTTCCAAGCCACTATGTTTATAGCATATAATAGGATGAATATTAATATTAAACAAGTGCCTTAAGGTTTCACACTTGTTAACTGTACAATAAACAAAATAGCTCACAACTTACTCTGAACGAGTGACTCATGACTTTGGTACTCACTCTGTATCTGTAAATTATGACTCGAGTGCTCAGACTGTTCAATTACCACATGACTTTGGCTTTCATTCCGTATGCATAAATCAGGACTTTGGTGCTCAGAATGTACAAGTACCTCAACTTTGGCACTCGCTCGGTATGAGTGCTTCATGACTTTGATGCTCAGTTTGCAGCAACCTCTTGTGACATGTGACTCATATGGTATGACTACTTCATGAATTTAGTGCTTATAGGTACATATCTATTATTATATATCACTACATAAATCAATTCACTCTCAAGCTCAAAGGCTCGTTTTCACTGAATTGTGAAGACACCGTGAGGTTCGTTTTGGTTTACATATTTCTGTCAGAAGTTGAGCATGATAAATGTAATGTAGAACATTATACAACTGTATTTCAAGTCCATAAATTAAGGATATGTTTTTAACTTAAATCTTAGTTCTGACCAGTCGAAAGCATCAATCTTCAAAAGGAGAACACAAAACACAAAAACTAATTATTTGGCCCACTCAAAAAAATAAAATAATAGATTGGGGCATGGGGGTCCTGCAACATGATTGGTTCAGTGAAGGAAGTGAGGGCGCTGGTTTTTAATGGAAATTGTCTTAACCACATCTTATACTTTTATCAAGGATAAGTTATTTTAGATAATTATTGCTATTGTTGTATTGTCCTGCCCTGCTTAGAGTACCTAACTTTGGTGAACAGGAAATCCATTAACAAGCCAACGAACTGTCATATTATTGAAATATAAGTGACAAAATAACAGTTTTGCCAAAGGAGGTGCTGTAGCTAGTAGTTTTCCACAGCAGGTTACATTATATTAGGCGTATTATATTCATATTAGAGTGCGATTCTGCTCAGACTACACAATATCCGTTTCAACTTTTATTGTAATATTGTGATGGAACTGATTTGTGGAGTATCGTTTACCCTATCAAGCAGTGTAAAAAACAAGTCAGTACATTTAACCCCTATGCAAAGAACTGGCAACAATGTACAGTACATCCAACTGTAAGGTCAGACAAAACTTAGTTTTGTCATATACATAATAAAAATATTAAAGATGAGTTACTAAATTGCAACATACTCCAATAATGGCCAGGTACATACATGACTTCACGACAGATTGTCTAGGTAACGCAGAACAACAGAACAATGTAGCACTAACCTGCAACATCTGTTTACGTTTCTCTCCAGGTGAGGTGTTTCTATCGTCAGGCCCCGGACTTATGACTCAGAATGAGACCGTGGTTCACTGTGCAGCACTTGGTGCCCAGCTGGCAACTGTTGGACAGCTCCACTTGGCTTGGCGCGCCGGTTGGGAGAACTGTGAACCTGGGTGGCTGGCAGACGGGAGTGTGAGGTACTCCGTCATTACACCCCAACCCGAGTGCGGAAGTGGAGAACCAGGAGTCCACACCATCGTACCTACAGAAACCATCAATGGGACATCCTCGTTTCATGCATACTGCTACAGAGGTACACACCCCAAAAGTCCAAGTGTACATGATCAAACAAAAACATTTAAAACAATATTTTATCAAAATAAAAAAGTATACATTTTATGCAGTTCATATTTTAAAACTAAGAAATATTCCGTGGTTTTTTTTTTGTTACATGTAACGATAATTTATATATAATAATACTGTTATATAATTTGCTTCATTAAACATTTTCCCAGGTTTTGCTCCTGAAGACGCCTAATGTGCATGAATGTAGAAATTATTTTTGAAAAACTTTGGATAAAATTTGGATGCAGAGTACAGGCAAAATCCCTTTTCATAAATGCATCGTTACATTTCGCACAGAACAAGGTTTCAACATTCTGCTCCACTTCAGTAAATGACCCCAAAGTCCTTGATCATATGAAATGTAGCTTGTGAAGTATTTCAAATCCTGAAGTGTAATTTTGCAGCACTTGTTGATCTGATGATAAATATCTCACGATTGCTTAAATTGAGCTTGTTGAGTTTTTTACTTGGGAAGGAACCACCTATTATGTACTGTACTTTTGCTTATTAGATTCTTTATTGGTGTCATAGCATTACTGTACTAATTACTTTTTGGCAAAAAAAAGTATTCACAATTCAAAGACATTTATTTATTGGAGGCATTGGTTTTTCACAGCCCATATTACACAAAGTATATATGTATTTATTTGCTAATGATTTTTCAATAATCAGAATTGGTTGGGACAGTATGGAAAATGTAAATGACTAAATGCAGGGTTCCTTACATTTACTTTGATTTTTATTTAATCGCAGACAGCAGGAACTCCTACATTTCAGGCCTGCAACACATTCCAAATAAACTTGGATTGGTAAAGCATTTACCATTTTGTAATATTTCCTTTCCTTCTCACAGCACTTAAAAGTTACTATGTCATTAAGGATTTAGTGTTGCAGGTGTCATGTCCTATTTTTCCAACAAACAGGACTTAAAATGTGCAGCAGTACGGTGTTGTCGGTGTCGAATTTTGTGTTTCTAAATTCTTTACACTCTTTACACACACTGTTAGGGAAAGGTCAGCACTGAAAGCGAGCCAGTCTTTGAGTCTTCAGTTTTTCTCCAATCATAGGACTGGGCCAGTAGTGTGTGTCTCACCAGCGATGTCCCCACATAACAGTACAGCGCTGTAGCTAAGAAGAAGTCCTTCAAAGATTTCTTGGTGATCTTGTACTGACAATTATTGAGTCACCTTGTCTGTTTACGGCAAATAAACCTCTAAGTCTATGCCAATGAAGCAATCAAAGAGCAAGCAAAGAGGCTAAAGCCAAAATACACAGCAGAGTTCTGTATGAGCAGTTCATTTCGGTGCAATCAATCAGTCATTTAAAACTTCAGGCGAGTGTCCCAATACTTGTGCTGGCCTGAAGCTGGTGTACTAGAATTACTCATTACCGACAAAGCATGTGCCTGAAAATCCCCCAAAATAAAAGTGAAACCTTTCAATATTTAGGTCAAGTCTAGAGAATGAAGTGTCATTCAAGGCACTAGCACTGCTATTCCCCCAAGCTGTACACAATGATAGCAAAAGAAAAAAACGTGTGTAAAATGATCAAGAATGCATGATAAACTATTTTGAACGGTTGCTTGCTAGGTTGCTCAAACTGATCCAAGCAGTACTGCTCATCTGGACACAGGATTTGTATGGGAGAAGCATTTTGTCTCTCAGCTTCAGCTGGTTGGAAAGTTATCAATTAAATACACAACAAATTTGCGACCAATATCGGCATCAATGCATAAAAATGGGGCCAGTGATCAGGGTCATCTGCAAATTGGCATGACAAATAATACATAATTACATAATTTCAATGGCCATGTGCTGCAATCAGGGCATTGTAAGATGGTGAGATGTGTACTCTGAGGTCACTTAGATGAATGACGAAACAATTCTCAACAAACCATGCGTCTAGATGGTATGAATCAACTTTCTGTAAAATGAGTCTTAAAAGGCCATAGCACAGATTGAGAGGCGATGGCGTTGCATTTGGTATGTTCACGGCACCTGTAAAATTGAGTTCTAATGGAAACTTTGATCAGCAAAATCACAGGAACTGAATTGCACCCAACTAATATTACCCTGAGTTGAAAGCAATTACTGATTAACATTTTACAGGATTGAAGTTAAGTATGCCGCATTGTGATGGTCTTTGAAAAACATTGAAAATAATTTAATGCCTGCTTTTAACTTCCATTTATTCTACATTCTTGCATCCCGGAAACAGGAAACTCCTCTTCTGAGAGATCGATTGACCTGTCAGTTCTCCAGCTAAATAACTGGACCGGACTGATGGACCTAGAACAAGAGGCCATCATAAGCACTGTACCTTCTGATGGCTTTATTATGGTACATCTTATTGAGAATGATGCCTCCCTTGACTGGAGTAATCAGGAGGATTCTCTCCAAGACACCTGGAAGGAATTCTCATCTCCACCCTCTTTCACCTCAGAGAGTCCTGGTGGAATGGCCAAGGAGGAAACCGATGATGATGATGATGATGATGGCAAGAGCTTAACATCAGTCACAACCACATCCTCAGCCATGCCCACCACATCTGACAGGACAGACTCATTCAGTAAAGTATTGGGCTCCTTCTGGATGCCCTGGAACTATCTGGCAGGAAACAATGAGGAGAAGAAGGAGACGGCACAGAGTACCACCAACCCAGTGACAGACACTACAGCTCCTGCGGCAACCACTATTTCTGTCACAAAGTCCACCGTTTCTCCAGTATCAGGTAAAATCTCAAGTTGTCTCATTTTAGATTTAGCCCAGGATTGTTATACCTCATTACAGATACACTATACTACAATTAATAATAATAATAATTACTTCACATTTAGCAAGGACAAAAATTTCCTCCTTTTTTAATTGGGTCATCGGGTGGTAGCAGCTGTAGCAGACCTGGTTTCATTATGGACATCATGGCAAACGTAGAATCTGTCCTGCAGTTTTACTCAGCAATCTAGAATATATATATATATATATATATATAGGGCAGAAGCTCCATTAGAGTGGGTCTGATGACATCATAATGGATGGTTGACGTCATAAAAAATAATTTTGTTGCCCAGAAAAGAATAGGGTTGAGGTTTGTTCCTTTGGTTGCTATTTTAGGGTCTAAAATTGCTCTCCAGACGGCTTCAGACTTCAACTTTTGTACTTGTCACACCACTCTGGACAACGACTGGTATTTGGTTGTTGGATGTCAGATAGCCTTGGAAATAAAATGATCCAAGCCCTCAATAAGAAGTACATGTACTAATGTTGATTATACAGTAGAAGTAGAAGAAGGGTGCAACGATTAATCGGCATAGTCAACTAAAATGGACTACTACAGTAAATTAGTGGGCAACTAATCTAATAATCTAGTAGTCGATTAGTTAGAGACATTATCAGACGCATTTCTCGCTCTGTCTGGGAACGATTTGACCTTTCTGCTTGGAGAGTTAACAAAAACAAAAGGCATCCTTAAGAAGGAAATCTTCAGAAGTGTTTCACTCTGTCAGTTCTATTTGTACTATTTGTAAACCCAACCTTAGTTGGCATGGAGCACATCCTCCATGTTGGCACATATGAAGAGCAAACGCCTCACCATTAGATAGCTAATATTAAAAGTCGTCTCACTTCATGATAGGTGCTGTAACATTTTTTTTTGTGTGTGCTCTTAAATCGTTAATGGAGTTGGAACGGACATACAAGTAAATATTATTCACAACAAATCTGTTTACATATTAAATAACCTTTACAGTTATTCTGTTGTGTACGTTTCTGTGACTTCTCAGTTAATGATTCAGGTCTGTTTCTTCCTGAGGGAGTTCTCCGGAATCATACAGTAGAGCTAGACAAAGGTTAAAAACGGCATTTCAGGCTAAGACAATCAGCTCTAGCAGGTCAGAAATTTGACATGCATTGTTGAAAAGGTGGCATCCAGTGATGATACAGTGTTGTAATTTACAGAATTCTGGTTCGAAAGAGATTGCTTGGCTGCGAGCCTGACTTTGTGCACTTGTTAGTAACTAAAAACACCAAACACACTAATTGGAAGGAATGTTCACATTCGGAATCATGTAGTGTGTGACCTGCAGTTGTCCCAGAACCATTATCGTATAAAGGTTTATTTTGTACAACTCAGCATCTCTGGTTTATCTCAAAGACTGCCTATCTGCACTGGAGGGATTCTTGTGAGGAAAGGGTGTGCTAGATAAATATGAGTTTTCCCCAGGGGAAAAGTAAAAAGAGAGAGAAATGGTAGGCAGTCTGGGCCAGCCTGGGTTACTGTAATGGATGTTGCCCTGTCAGTACTGCTACTTCAGATTAAACCCAGTGCCTGAGCTCTGTTCTCTGGAGCAAACCTGAATCTATGGTCACTGCCAGCTTGTTCCAATTTGCTCAGATTGAGGCTAAAGGGCATTGAAGAAAAGCTCACTGCTGACTGCTTATGCAGGTTTGTTTTTCCTCCAATGGAACGGACTTCGTTACAAAGTCGAGTGTCAGATGATGGCAGTAGATACACTTGGTGCCCTCTACGCTTCACTGGTTTCATTATACAGCTGGGTTTAGATTTCTTTCCACTGATATTGGTAGTTCATATACCCAGCTTGGCACAAGCTTACATCATTAATGTTTAACAGTTTATGGAAAGTTAAGCTTGTTGTCCATGCTAAAGTTTGTTTCAATAATGAATGTAGCTTCTCTCTGGGTTTGATGTACTTGGATTTCACATGTAATAGAGCATAGTGCTGAAGCGGACACTACAGTAATCTAGTGTAAGACCATATACTGCACTGCCATACCAAAAGCCAGTTTCAAACAGTGACAATTATTTTTAGATGTTAACATACTAAAAATTCCACACGTACTCCGGCACCGCTAGCACAGCTGCCTCACAGCAAGAAGGTCCCGGGTTCAATCCCAGGGAGGAGTGGCCTGGGTCCTTCCCATGTCTGCATGGGGGTACTTCGGTTTCCTCCCTCCATCTAGGGTTGTTCCTGCCCTTGCACCAAGAGTTGCCGAATGGGCACCGGTGACCTCGTTATGATAAGTGGAAGATAACTGATGAATGAAAACATAATATGCCTATGATCACACTAGTTCTTTTTTTTCTTTTGGGTTTTGATGGTAATAGGTATTCCGTATTGGTGCATTGGTGTTACTTATTGGACTGGATTACGTGTTCCATCTTTGGAATATCATCTTTAATAGATATTACCTCATGTCAGTACAAATAAGCGATAGCACAATAAAGTTCACAAACAGGTGGATCCACAAACAGAGATACAAGCAAATCCACAAACAATAATAAAGTGACCACGGTTTGTCTGTACAAAATAAGTCCCTTGGAGGTTATTTTAATTCATAGCTATATCATGACATGGCAACCCTACTCTAGTCACCTATTTAGGATGACTGCCCTTTATTAGAATGGCTATCACCATATTACAGTAATGATCTCATTATGATAATGACTGCCGTTTTATCATAGTCATGTAAGGTAATGCAGGTTGAGAAGTTCCATTTGCACAATCCTGAACATTTCTAAATCTTCAACATGTCCAAACAGATACAAAGGGTTTAAAGGGCTAAATTTGGCTGTTTTAATTTAGATAAAACTTTCATCCTTCTGTGGCTTGAGCAACCACACAGTCATGTTTATGCTTAATAGCACTTTTTTATGCTGTTTTATTGTCCATTAATAGAAGTAGTGTGGCTGCATTACACAAATAGATAAATAGTCTATAACAATAGTACAGAAGTATTTATTAATATACATGCTACCTATAAATGAAGTCCGACTTTAATATTGTTATCATCTGCATTCATGATTATGTGCTCCTTGTGCTCTATATAAGTCTGAAAACAGCCTCTTCTGTATGTTGCTTGGTGAGTAAATTAAAGTGGGAATACCTTTATAGGGACCCTGTACTATGCTTCTAGGTACTGTGTTCTTATATTCTGTTTTTATTTGTCATTTGTTAATATACACGGTTTACAAAAATCAGGGGATATTTCATTACGATTTTGTGAGCAGTATAATATAATACAATATTCAATATTCTGCATGTTAATGCAAATATCTAATTTAGGCTGCTGGAGTGTGAGGGATATTTTATTGGCACATTTTGGGTCCCTAAATATTAATTGAGTATGATTTAAATCCCACAGACTACTTAAGGACTGTTACTGACCATGTCCATCCCTTTATAACCACAGTGTTCCATCGTCTTCTGGCTGTTTGCAGCAGGATAATGTGCCTTCTCTCTCTCTCTTGGTCTCGTTCTGTCTGTCTGTCTGTGTGTGTGTGTTTGTGTGT
>JAUZST010007559.1:0-39419 GCA_034779995.1 Parotocinclus haroldoi | reverse complement strand
ATATATAGTTAACTTATTAACACAACAATTACCTTTTGACTAAATGACCCAAGTGAGAACATTCAATACTTTATACAACTCTGATAAATGACTCGATGAGTGGAAGTTTAAAAGTGAGTGTAAAATGCTCAATAATTTAACTTTCCTATTCTATTTCAAAGTCACCTCTGAAAAAACCAACACCACATAATGTGTCACAGCTGTTATGGTGCATTTTGTGTGCTGTGTGCTGTGTGCTGTGGGCATCAGACACCACATACCTGAAAGGAAACTGCCCTCAACAGGAGAGACTGGCTGAGACATGGCAACAGAAGCACGAATAACACAGTTTGCAGTCTTTTTGCTATCCTGCCATATAGGCCAACTTTGCATAATGCTTCCCTGATCAACATGCTACAGGCTTGGTTATTGCTTGCTACAGTTTGGAATGGCATTCTAATTATGGCAAAGTGCTGGCAGTGTTATACATATTCTACTTATTAATAATGTCACAGTATGTATAGTATCTTTTTGGTACTCCATGAGATAGTTAAAGCCAATTAAATATTTTTATCATTTTCCCTGCTAGTATATTTCATAACTTTATTTCAAAGCACTTTTAAAAGCACCTATCCTTTCATGGCCACTTCTTTGCATTACTAGTTTCAGAGGGTCAGCAGGAACCACCAAAGCATGGCAGGGGTACTCTGTACAGTCAAAGAACGTAGCACTTTGAACTACATTACCCAGAAGTCATGAGATGGTCACTTGCATTAGTTGTGGTCTTGATAAGCTACACTTAGCTGATGCATTATTTACTAATGTTGTAAATAATATACTAGAGATTCACTAGTTGAAGTGGAATAAAGTAAAAAGTTAAAGCTATATAGGAAAAAAGAGCATCAAGCACAAGGGCATTAGCAGTATGTATTATATTTCTCCTTAACCAATATCACACAAGCACATTTTTATCATTGCTGTCCAGGATATTGATCTGCCTCTGAAATATATAAGGTCTGTCTGCATCTACTCCTAACTCACTAGGGTATTTCTTGACCTCTCAAGAGTTATGAGGACTCATGTGAAGTATGATCTGATGACTCACTTTTACTCATCTCATCTGTAAGTGCGGGACCAAAAAGATGTCATGCTTTACTATTGACGCCAATTTCCTACTTAGTAACGATTATTATTATGCTGGTCTTGTATGACTGATAATAATTCACCATAGAGCATGCAAAGATAGGCACCATGTGTGTGACTAAATAATTATGGTCTGATTTGTAGTTTATTAAATGCACAGAGCCAAATAATGAATGTTAAAATATGCTGCAGGTTTGACTAACACTTCAGGATGAGAACCCCGTCTTTCTAAATATCCATGAGTCATAGAAACCACGCACACACAATTAAGGTCAGTTTTCAGTGAGTTACCCAAACGGTTCAAGTTTAAAGACCCAAGAGGAAGCACTCTCAGAAGACTTACCCACCAGATAAGTGGCTGACATACTGTGACATCACATTCAGCCAAACAACTGCAGTTAGAAGAAATGCCATTTACATTGACTAAAACTAAATATCCATGGCAATGACACTTCTGTTCTTATATATGAATTACAGTTGTGATGGGTTCTGACAAAAGCAGGTGCTTTGTGCCATGGCTGGCACCGAGCCACGGCCAGTTCAAGCCAAAATATGTATTAAAGAGTGATATAATAAAGTTTCTGTAGTCTGTAATCCCACTTTATATATGTACCTTGAAGTGGTCTGCTTAAGTGCAAAATGCTGTTTAGCAAAAATTTCAAATCATTGGGCCATCAAATACTTTCACATTATAACCTCTTTGAAATGCTCAGACCCATTTGTGTTTGTGAGGGATTGTCAACAAGTCTGTGATATAGCCTCTGAAGAACTTGTCAAATTGTCCTATTTTTGACATGCATCCAGTGACTAACTAGATCACAAAAACATTTAAAACAATGTTTTTAACCTCTCACAATTTAAGTATATGTGGCCTGCTTAGCCAAAGTGATCCATTTGGGTAAGAGTGTAGATCAGTCTCCACATAAACAGCTACCATCCTAACATGAACTGAACTGCCTCGCTGTGAAAGTGGCATTTGCTGTAAGTGTATGTGATGTTGACTGTTACAACACATTATCCATATGAACATAGAAAGCTAATGTCATAAAGTCATATGTCAACATGATGTGCCCTATGCTTTACATGCAAGGAGTAAACTCAATGTACTGTGGTTCCATTACTTTGCAAATACACTACCATAGGCATACCAGAGGTAGGAACTCCAGGTGGACAAGTCACTTAAGGTGTCTTGTTAGTGTACTGAGATATGATCACATCAATAATCAAGTAAACTCTTGACATGTGCCTAGATAAACTCATGCAGTTTGTCAAATCCTATGCTTTAACTCTTGTGGAGCTTGTGCCAGAACATTTATAACTATACTATAACTATACTGGAACTATAAATGTAACCACTAAAAATATAACCAAAATATAAATCTGGTAAAAGTCAAGTTATAATGTACTTAAGCACATGAACATGAGAGGGTGTATGTTATAACATAAGTGCAAACAAGTCATAAAGTACTCAAAGTAAAACAAATATTAATTAAAAGGCACTTTTAGTACATGTAGAACTGTAGTACATTTCACAGAGTATAATTTGCTACTTTTGTATTATTGCTTGTATACATGATTCTAATTTGACCAGAATTTAGAGTTAAATGAATCTAAACCAGTTAATATTCTGAAAACAGAAATGTACCCTGTATAGTTACAAATAACAGTGTGATTGTTTTACCCTATACTTAATTATTTACTGATGCTCCTTTGCCGGGCCAATGTTTTACCGAAACGCATAATAGCATAGAGGCCTTGTTTTTTTCTCTCTTAAAGTTGCTTGATTAACTTGGCATTCCTTTTTTTAAAGATGGAAACCAACTGTGCTTACACCACAAGATTTAGCCAAGATATTGCTGCTTCTTTGTTCTGGCTCCACAATTGTGGAATTAGCATCCACCTCCAGACTCACTATTTTTTTCTTGAATGTTGAATATCTTCTTTGCTGCACATGATGTATTAATGCTTCTTGAGTTATGGTTCTTTATTTCTATTGTTTGTGCACTTTTGTGAATTTCATTGTTTAACTGACAATTCATATTTTAATAACACATGTATTACTTTAGGTTTTATATACGTCTTTATTATTAAAAGTCATGTAACAGTTTAAACCTGAGATAATTCATAGATCTCATGTTAACATCATTTCAAGCGTTATTAAGCATCTAAGCGACACATTCCAAAACAGGTGGGGCATGGGAAATTTAAAATTAGCAATGAATTTTAAAAAACTAAATAATGATGTGATTTGATGTTAACAGGTGACTGTAATCATGATTTGGTGCAAAAGTACTGTCCTTTCATGAGCAAAGATTGGCAGAGAATATCCAGTGAGAAAAGTGTTAAAATGTTGTCCAATGTATAATATCATTAAACAATTCAAGGAATTGGGTGAAATTTCAATATGTAAAGGTCAAGGGCACTAGCTTAAGCTTCTTAATTGATCTTTAATACCATAGACAGCACTGAACCAATAACAGATAACTGCCTTTCAACAAAGGCAGATATTATCTCTAGGAAAGTCCATGCATTTTTCAACAAGACGATGCAAAACCATCTGTACACATTAAAAAGAAGAAGAAGAGGGTACAGGTACTATACTAGACAGCCTGTATTACTGTCCCCAATAGAGACTGTGTGGAGAATTATGAATTAAAAATGTGACGATGACAATTGTGTACTGTTGTCATAAGATGTATTGGCAGGAAAAATGTGACAAAATAACACCTGAAACATTAATCTGCGTAGTATCCTCTGTGCCAAAATACATTCTACAGTGTATATTTTAATTTTATATTATAATATTTATATTATAAAATGATAAATGATTTGCAGTTCCTGCATTTTGGACAGGCCTAAAATTTAGTAAGGGATGTTTATTAACAAATGAAATGAAGTTGACCAGAAAAAACATGAACTATATCAGGTAAAGCAAATGTAAGAAACTCTGGATTTTATAGGCATTTTCCATACTGTGCCAACTTTTTCTGATTTCTGGTTGTATTATTTATGTTATATGTGACATTTCTTATTTATTTTTATCAACACTGATTTAGCATGCACTAAAAATGTGTGCAAAATAAAAAAAATGTTGTAAATGCTGCTTAACCATACAAGCTCTGTAACATTTTGACATGAAGTTAAACATATTTGCACTGGTCATTTGGCTATGGTTATTTGGCCAGTTATTTTACATTCTACTCGCAGCAATGCAATGCTTTTGGTTCTACAGCATGTGTGATTGTTATTGTGTGCTCGCAACTGAAGAACTGCAGTGTTTTTATCTGTGTCAATTATGCGTTTACATATTTGCACACAAATACACTGGGGACATGGCAATGCCCAGTCAATGACCACTTCAGTCAATTACCTGTAATATTAAGAGGGTTGCTTGGGTGGTGTAGCAGTCTAATATACTTGTCCACCACTGTGGTCACCCGGGTGTGCGTGTGTTCTGGCCACGTTGGGCATCAGTTGCAGCCATAATTATGCTGTGTTTGGGGGACAGCAACCACTGCTAGATCAGCAGTGGGGCGCATCACTAATGGGACCTACTGTTTTTACTGTTACTGTTTACTGACCATTTGCCACCTAGTGGTGTTTAGGTTGTTGCAAAGCATGGCAAACAATGGCTTATAAAAACAGCCTACTGCTGTAATTGTTACCTCACATCCATAATGAAATAGGCTGTAGGCCTAATGTCTGTTGACTGTCAAAGGCTTGTTAAATGTCATTGCAGCCTGTTAATAATCGCTGAGTTTAGCACTCAGGACAGAGTCTGAGCACAATTTTCTTATTACCTCCAAAATCAGTCCCATGGATCTTCTGCACTGTAATAGCTCCCTATTGAAGTACAGAGTTTAATATTTCTGTGACCAATGATTCCCTTATTGTGGGTGCTGTGGCGTTATATTGTACCAGAAATTGGCAGGTCTTTTTTTATCATTCTGTTTGGCCCAGAGGCAACATGCATGTACACAAATAATATGCTTGCTTTTGTTAGTTAGCTCTTTTGAGGTTTGGAATGATCGCCTGAATGTTTTGAGGTTAGTCTCAAAAATCTCTGTTCATGTAGACTTGTCAACCAATATATTAGAAAGATTGCACTCCAGTCTGTTTCATCAGACAGTGCTGCTGTGCTTATCACCTTCACACTCTGGCTATCATTACATTTATGTCATTTAGCAGACACCCTTATCCAGAGCGACTTACAATTAATACAGTCATACAATCCAAGCAATTGTGCGTTAAGAGCCTTGCTCAAGGGCCCAACTGTGGCAGAGATGGGATTTAAATTTTGGACCTTCTGTTCCATAGACCTTAACCACTAGACCACCACAATCCCTCCCCATTAATTTTAAATTCAGTGCTTCCAAACATTTTGATTTGAACAGGAAAGTCACTGCATCTAACTTTTTCTACACTTTGTGTTGTATAGATAAATGGTGGAAAACGTATGTAGGCCTAACAGCAAAAGAAATGTAAAAGAATTAGAGGGCTGTAACACAAAATAAAATTCATGCCAATGCATTCATGCCTAATCAATGTTGATCACAGTTTCTGTGCTTTGTTTGTTCACTCTCTTTTTGTGGATTGACCACAGGTTCTTAATGGAATTGAGTTCTGGAGAGTTTCCTGATTATTGACCCAAGTCACTTTTGCCTTACGTTACATGGTTACATCTCCTAATTTCTTATGGATCATTGCGAGAAGTTGCGTTTGGAGGATGTTTCAATACCATTCTTTATTCATGGCATTGTTCAAAATTTTGAGCCTACCCACTCCCTGGATGGGAAGCAACCCCACACATGAATGGGCTCAGGATGCTTCACTGTTGCCATGACACAAGACTCATGGTTGTGCTTACATTTTTGTTATTGGACAGTCATTTTTCCAGACGTCCCAAACAGTCTGAATGGGGCTTCATCAGAGAAAATAACTTTACCCCGGTCCTCTGCAGTCCAATCCCTATACTTCATGCAAAATGTCAGTCTGTATTTGATGTTTTTCTTAGGCAGAAGTGGCCTCTTTGCTGCCCTTCTTGACACCAAAAGTCATCCTCCAAAATCCTTCATCTCACTTTGCGTTCATCTGCCATACCTGAGTAGGGTCTGCACTGGTGGTGACCCGACCTAGTAGCTGCATCCTGTCAAAGAGATGCTCCTGACACTTACTTGACTGCTTTGGGCACCTACAATTGAATATCTCTCTTTAAAGTTGTTGGATGGATCAATAAATGGTTGATTGCAAACTTTGTGAATGCCAAAGTTTGTGCCAGTCTCAAAATATTATATGTGTGTTTGTGTGTGTGTGTGTGTGTGTGTAGTCAAAAGAGAGAAAATTTTAAGCCAACTTTCCGTTGGGGTCGATTCAGTAACATCCCCAAACATCTAATAGTTAAGGTGCAAGTATGCAAGTATATATTTTAGTTTGTGTTACTCTTTTTGTTTCCATGTTATACAAAGGAACCGGTTTGCATAAATTCACAGTTGGTGTTCTCATATTGACTGCAACCCTAAAGGAAACACATTATGGAAAATTTACTTTGTCAGTGCTTGTGCACATACATTTGGGTGTCTGGAGTGACACATGGGATTAAACAAGTCATTCCAAAACATTGACTCCTTCTTACATTAGATGAGGCTCTTTAAATTACAAACAGAAAGTAAAAGATAAGTTTTCTTAAAAATATATTGTAATTCTTTCTTTTGCTGTTAAGCACTAGTTAATGTTAACAGCTGGGGTAATATATTAGAGATAACCTTTCCCTAAGTTACTGACATTACTTGGTTTTCTGATTGTCTGCAGAACACCAGAAGACAAATATGTGTAATGATTGATTCTTTTTGAGTTTGAAACAGGGGATTCATCAGACAGGGGATTCTGCGGGCTGTTAAAATCAGATTGCTGCGGGTTGTTGCGGCTGTTAAAATCAGATTGCTGCGGCTGTTAAAATCAGATTGCTGCGGGTTGTTGCGGCTGTTAAAATCAGATTGCTGCGGGTTGTTGCGGCTGTTAAAATCAGATTGCTGCGGGTTGTTGAAATCAGATTGCCACACAGATATTCAAAAAGGATACTGCACACAAAGTAATGAAGGCTCATAGCTATATGTTTTAATCACTTATAACTGTATGATCTAGCAAAAGTACATATTAGACTACCAAAGCAAAGGTTTCAAACTAGCAAAGACATCAGATGTGTTAGCATACAATGTCATTTATCACCCATGACAGAGCAACACCTACTATAGTATTAAAACACAATTTATTAAGCGTTTAACATACGTATTTTTATTCAGTTGTGCCTCTATGACTGAGGGCTATATCTATACCACTTAAATTCTGTTTGTGTTCCAGTATGAAATGTATTTTAGATAGTAGGCAATCAAAACAGATAATACTTATATTTACATACAATACAATACATACTGAAAATATTTGTTTAAAAAAGGTGAAAACTGTGCTCTGGCATTGGATACTTGGTATTTTGACCAAAACAGGTGAAACGGAGAACTGCTGAAAAGACTTAAGACTATGTTACATAAAGTGTACTTATAGATATCTGTTTAATATATGGCTCTCATAGGAATACAGGGAGCTTATGGTACAGGTCACAAACTTGTATAATTACACATGAATTCAGATGTGAGTTTTTAAACAGCACTACCAAATAATATTGAATTTTTTTAAGCAAGCCACACCACAGACAGAATCAGTGAGACACTAAAGTCATGTGAGACTTTTTTTTTATTCTGATTAAGATGCAGAAGTTCACCAATTCACCAAGAAACCACATATGAGTGAATAATAAAAGCTACGAGTGCTGTTGTGCTCTAAAATTGAATTCAACACAAGGTTAACAGATTGATGTGGGGTTGTGATGTCAATTAGTTGTGGGAAATACATAAAGAATGTGCTCCAGCACACTAGGAACATATTAATGTATTCCTTGTTCCACTTCTTCTCTATGCCGATTGCCCCAAAGGATCAATTTAATTACATCACCAATGTCTTGCGAGTAATGCTAGGCCCAGTCGACAGTCCTTGTGGACATTTTACTCATATTGATATTCAAAATGTCCTATGTTTTGTTGAAGACTAATGATTTATGGTCCTGCAATGTCACCTCAGGCACGTGGCCTTTAAACAGAGTTACTAAAGCTAAAACACTACATGTGAGACATCATACAATTTCCATGGAGTCTTAGTTATAGAAATGACATTTATGTTAATTGTTAGCAATGACGTTCTTGCTCTCTACAGCTTAACCTAGGTGGGGCTTCCACATAATGAATCTCTTGGGTAATATGGATTCATGATCAACAGTTGGTTTCTCAAAACTCTCAGGATGATCATCATGGGGAGTTTTCCCTTTGGTCAATTAAAATACCCTTATCGGATGTAAGAAACATGTATGAAATATATGGCTTTGTAAAACAGATTGTCACTCAAAACTGCCTGTAGCTGGTGACAGTGTGAATAATCCAGCCTGCTTTTCTGTGCGAACGCCCTATTGACAGCCCATTTTTCCCTGTGCCCTCCTTCGCTAAGCTCTTTGAGCTTCCATTGCTCAATTATTATGCACTGTAAGAAACACAGTGAAGAAAACTGCCCGATTTGGTAGAGCTAAATTTAAATGGCTGCCCTGTTTCAGCCATTGTTTTTCAGTCAAGGCGCTTGACAGTTTAATATATCCTTTTGTTATCCTTTTGTTCGATGTTCTGTCGCTAGTACTCGAATGAAGAGAATATTGATTGTCTTTGGATGTGAATTTGCATTAAAGCATCATTTTGAATATTTACATTTATCTCAGTTTAAGGGCATTCACAATGTAGACTGTACAGCTGTTATGGAAACATTTGCTAACAACTGTATTTGGAAATACCTATAGGATGATATACACCCTGCATTCTGTGAAGGATGAAGATTGATTGTGGAGTTTAATTTCATCGGTTGACCAGACCCATTGTGAACTGCCACTATAAATTTAGATTTATATTGGAGCTTAGGAGCTTATTTCCAATGTAAACATAACTTGATTCACAGTTTGAATGCCAACCATTAAATATGTAAGAGCTTTCCCAGTATTGAAAATAATGAAAAAGGCATAGGTGAGGAAGACCATTGTGAATGATGTTTCCGCAGACAATCTCATTCTCATGTAGATAAAGGAGCAGTTTTTTTCAAATACTAGTTTCCTAACATCAGAGTTAAGTTCTTGCTTTAGTGCTAATTTAAATGCTAATTTAGTTCCATTCCATTTATTAAAACAAATATAAAGTGTTGTCAAATGTGCTTATATTTTTATTTCATTATACCCAGTATAAATCCAAGATATTATATGTTTTGTCTGGTCAACTTCATTTATTTATTTATTTTTTTGTAATATACTGTATATACATCCTTGCATTTCAGGCCTAAAAAACATTAAAAATAGATAGCATTGTGTTAAAAAAACAACTATATAATGATGTAATTTCAAACCCTATACCATGAAAGACCCGGCTAGTTGCTGAAAAAAATTGGTTGGTCCTTTTCATCTAAGGTCCAGAGAAACAGTGTAAATTCACCCCAAAAATACTGATTCATCTGACTACAATAGTGTTAATAGGGTTAATTGGTGTCTTTAAAGTATCCTTTAGTGTGTGACTGTGTGTGTGTGTAATAATAGATGGATGGATGGATACTCTGTAAAAGGACATGTGGTAGAGAAATACAAAAAAAAATGGTTTTAAAATCCATTAATGCTTTAAGAATATGTTACAGCATGATAATATAAACAGATTAAGAGTAAATGATTATTTATACTTTCTTTGCCATGGTTACAATCCAAGAGAAGCTAAATAAAATTAGATCTTAATAAATGGTGGCATGAATGAGTAATTGAAGCTTATGCATTGTTTTTGTCTCTATAGCAGTATAATTGAGCATTTTATATGGATGAATGGAATTATATGTTAAAAGAATATTAGCTGTTATTTTCAGACAAATATATACAATTTTGTACTTACTTAAAAATGTTTTTAATTAATTAACATGTTTGTAATTAATACCACATATCACATATTAATAATAGGTGGTAGTTCAAAATCACTGCATGCATGTGAGATTTTGCTGCAGCCACTATGAATTTTGATCATGATAATGATGACAAAAAAGCAGCAGCCATTTTCGAGGATGTTAATAAGTTTAATCCCAATTAATTCTTAGCATTACTTTCAAGTAGCCTCAACAGACAAGAAAAAATGATGATCAAATGGATGATAGCTACACTTCTAAGGTGCTGCAGGCGGTTACACTGAATGTGACATTAATAAAAAGGAAGATACGGATGTACAAAAATTTTACCTAATAAATATAAATTCAATAAATAATATAACTCAAAAAGTAGGAGTATTTAGGGGAAATGTGTAACAAATGCAGAACATTCACATACATATTCAGTAGCCTAAATAATTGCATGGATGTGTGTTGTTACCTCATAAATCCTTAAATCCTTAAACCTGTGTTTCAGTTTCTGTATATATGTGGAGTTTCTTATGATTTCAGTTCCATCCAGGGTGTCTCTGGTTGTGTGTAATGTTCTGAGACAAGCTCCAAATCCACTTAATATTTGGCCTATAATGTTAAACTTCCAAATCCACCTATTTGATAAGATTGAGACTCAAAATACTGCAGTTCTGTTTAGGCTTTTGCATGATGATAGTTTTGGTCTTTCTGCAGTGTGCAGTACATTTACTTTCATTTCTTACTTTAATTTAATTGCAGACAGTATGAACCCAAGATATTTCTATTTTTTTCATGTCAACATCATTTCATTCATACAGTGTATCAGTTGCTGTTCCTTCTCACAACACATAATGGAATTTTCGGCACTAAGGATAAAAAGTGATTGATTATAAGTGTTAATTTGTCCCATTCTTCCTGAAAACACTTAAGATTTTCAAAAATAAAGGGTTGTCGTTGTCTCGTTTTTTGTTTCAAAATATACATGACAGAGTAGGACCAGAGCAGCCCAGTCCAGTTTCTGTACCCTCTTATTTCACTGCCATGCCTTTGTAATGTGTGCAGCATGTGGTTTTGGATGTGGATCTTGTTGAAAAATGCATTGAAATCACAGGTAAAGATGACGTCTTAAAGGCAGTGTATTTTGTGCTGAGTTTTCAATACGCTTTTCTGTGTTAATGCTGCCATGTCATGTCAGTGTAAATTACCTGTTTCAAGGTCACCAACACAACCCTATACAATCTATTTCGCCTTTGATTCAGAGCACACAGCATTACAATGCAAAATAGCCTCATGTTAACCCTCCTTTTGTACCAAACAAAAATTACCTTCACCTGTTCAAATCACCTGTTTGAAATCATTTCATTATTTATTTATGTGTTTATTTTTTTCACCTCATTACTAGCCATAAATCGCCCCTCTTGCCCCTCATTTTGTAAAATGCTACAGGCCTGAAACACAGGAAGAGATGCATGTTGACAAATGAACTGAAGTTGATTAGACAAAACATGAAATACCATACTGTTAGCAATGATATAAAAACAAAGTAAATGTAAGGAATGCTACAGTTTATTAAAACTTCTTTTTGCACAGAATCAAATGCATGTCTCCTTACTGTATACAACAGAATGAACAACGCAATACATGGTAATTGGAAAGTAAAAGATTCAATGTACTGGTTATAAAGAATGGCCTTATACTGGCATTGATTATTAACTTGAAATGATCATTCCCCAAATAATCTTACTGAACATGTGTATACTTGAACTTTGGTGTTAAACGAAAAACTGTATAAACTTTTGATTGGAGTTCGGGAAAGACAATAAGTCATATCCCAGAGAGCCTAGGGCAAAGTTAGCTCTCTATAATAGCTATTATCTTTCAAAATTACAATAAAATGTGCTGGGAAAAGACTAAATAAAATAGCTCTTAAATAATGAAAGCAATAGAGTGCCACCAACTGCTTACTTGTTGAATTACACGCCAGTATACAAAATATATTCTGCATTCTCATTTACAGTTTTTCGCAGTCGTTTTGGTACATTTCTCAGATCAAAATTGAAATTCTCAAAACTACCTGTTCAATCTTCACATCATTGTGTGACTTGTGCACATCAGGAAAGCTGTTTCTTATTTATTTGAACAAGTTGCAAATGCTTTGCTTTGGTATATGGTATGGTATGGTATGGTATGGTATGGTATGGTATGGTATGGTATGGTATGGTATGGTATGGTATGGTATTTGGATATGCTTTGGTATATCCATGCAAATGATTATGTACAATTATCTGCTGTTTCATATGTTATCAATTGCTTACGTCATGTTGATCAAAATTTATTATATGGATCTCTCTTGACTTGTCTCACCCCTCACAACATTTAAGCATCAGTTCATCGCGTAAGTCTTTACATGCAAAATGTATGAACAAGTTTTCATTGTATGTCAAGTATATTTCTATACATTTCCATTAGACATTTTTGTAGACCATGTTCACTGTTACAGTTGATGTGTCAGGAAAACGTGGCGAGAACATAACCATGGCAGCTGCTATCTCTGAAAATGGTGCGCTTATTCTCATTATTGGGTCTTACAATATAGAGCATCTTGTCACCTTTTTAGACACGTTCTACAGGGATCTCATCCCTGAACAAGAAAGGGGTCAGATTGGAGATGACGTGCCAAAGTACATAGTTTGGGACAATGTCAGTCTCCATCGTTCCTACATCATCAGGCAATTGTTTGCAAGCCACAGTAGGGTGCTGATGGAATTCCTACCACCCTACTCTATTTACAATAATTGTCATCAAAATGTTATCAGAACATCTTTTCAGAGTTCAGTGTTATAACATGACTAAACAATTTGACTGTCTTATCCATACACAATGAAGGGCTTGTCATTCTGATGTCACTGACATGTTTAACTAGCAGGCAATGCATATATGATTTAAAATTTCAATGAGTAGCAGTAAACTTATTAATTATTCTCTTGGCTGTTGTGGTACAAATATAAATACTAGCAAATACTTTATTGATACTGAAGAAAATTTAGTAGCCAGTAGCAGTATTCACAGTATAGCACGATCAAGATGGAGAAAATAAGACTTAACGGTGATTAAATATTGGATGTTCAAGTTTCAACATTAGCACATAAAAAAACAAAACAACACCACACTATACTCCTATATGAAACACTATTTAAAATTTTGCCTGGATATTCTGGGAGTCAACAAACCAAAGAGCCTAAAGCATGCATAGCTCCCAAGAATAGCTAATATATTTCATTATAAGGTGGCACAGTGGTGCAAAGTTTAGCACTGGTTCAATCCCAAACCAGAGCTCTGTCTGTGTGGAGTTGACATATCATCCTCCATGTCTTCTCCACATTTGTAGAGTCAAAGGACACAAATACATGTCTTCTTTTTGGGCATTGTTAAATGTTAAATAATTACACAGGCCTATTCTTTAATTTGGTGAGAGCTTATGTAGGTGCTATGATATACTTTGGTATTCTTGTTTAAATGTTATATGGTCATAAATCTAATTTATTTACATTTACAGTATTTAGCAGACACCTTTATCCAGAGCGACTTACAAAAGTGCTTTAAGACATCAGTAACATAATCCATTATTAATAATAAGAAATCTAAACAAAAATACACTGTAAAGGTTGTGGGGGTGTTCGTTGAGGTAGGTGCGGAATAAATGGGTCTTCAAATGGTGTTTAAAGATAACCAGAGGCTCAGCTGTTTGAACATTTAGGAGAAGTTAATTCCACCACTTAGGAGCCAAAACAGAGAAGAGTCTAGATGAGTTGTTCCCTTGTTCCCTGAGAGACAGGGGGGACCAGTCGAGCAGTGCTAGAGGACCGGAGTGAGCGAGGTGCAGTGCGGGTTGTGATAAGTGCTGCAAGGTAGGAGGGTGCAGGCTCATTTTAGCTTTGTTAGCAAGCATCAGAGTCTTAAATCTGATGCGAGCAGCTACAGGGAGCCAGCGGAGAGATCGGAGCAGTGGTGTAGTGTGTGAACTTGGGAACATTGAAAACAAGTCTTGCAGCTGAATTCTGTATCAGCGATAAGGATCGGATCAGAGTTAGCCCCGCTAAAAGTGAGTACTGTAGAGTAGACTAGAGTAGAGTAGAGTAGTTACAGTAGTGCAGTCTTGAAATGACAAGGGACTGAACCAGAATATGTGTTGCCTCTGTGGAAAGAAATGGACAGATCCTTCTGATGTTGTAAAGAAGGAAGCGACAGGATTTATAATTTATTTCATATAACATCGATCTCTATGAAATAAAGAGATGATCTGGTACACTGCAGAGAAGGAGCTCTACACGATGCTGATAACATCAATGATCAGTACTGTGACATGTACAATTTAGGTAACGCAGCAACAGAAGACAGCAATACTCTTAATAGGGTGCCTGTTTACTGCAGGATTTCGGTCTACACAAGCAGGAGAAGTATCGCTACATGTCACATCTCTAAATGCAGCTGCTATGTCTTGCCTTGCTATGAATTGATCTACTGATTGTAGCTATAGATTTTAATTGGCTGTAGAAAATGTTATAACTTTGTATCTGTACACCAGATATCAGACATAGTACTGCTGTTCTTTGTCTGCCTCAGACAAAACACTCACAGTGGAATCCAAATTATCAATAATGGACTTGGTGACATCAAAATGACAGATCCAGTGAATCACTAGTAGACTTTTCAGTGTGGGTCACTGTGCTTATGTGCAACCTCTTGTCTTTGTTGTTAGGCACTTCAGGTGTTGTCTATTCAGTGGCAGTTAAGTGGAGCTGGTGAATATAGCAGGGCATGTAAATTATGTCTGGGTTTGTATCCCAGACCTCACTCTAGCCATTGCAGAAACACCAGTGTAACACTGGATAATTATGTTTAGATCATGTATTGGGAGTTGGGTACATAACTGATTCAAATATACTGTACATTTAATCTTCTTCTGCAATAGAACTACAGGTAAATGTAATAATTACTTTCTATATTGTGCCCTGGCACCGTCTGGTTTAATGCAGATTCCGGTCAAGTAGGTGTGTTTGTATCTAATGTAAAGGTCTTTTGCTGGTATGACAGTAATTTCAGTTCAAATTACAGAAAATTGTCTTAAAGAAACGTTCCTTTCATTTTCATTATCAATAAGTGTAAAGTACAGAACTAAATTTTTCATATTGTGTTTTAATAGAATTTTGTAGTTTCAAATAAAACACTATGTGAAAAGAATTTACACTACTGTGTTCCGTTTCACAGAACGTTAAATGGTGCATGCCTAAACTGTCATACTTCTGATATATGAATTGTCATACATTTTTTTAAAATGGCCAGTACAGAAAGATTGCAGTGCATTTTCCATGGCCATATATCAGTCAAAGCTGGTGGAAAAAGTAAAATTTATCTAAACAGTGTTTTTGATTGGATGAGCAGGTTACTATATTGGGTGAGAATTGCCCTTTAAGTTATAGCCACACCAGTAATCGCTCATAAAATCACAAAGAGAACAGATACCCCCAGTAACACCATATTCAATACATTAAGACTCTCAGCTGCAAGACGTAAACTTTAATCAATGTTATGGTTCTGTTGGGACAGAGCTTATTTTTGGATGGAGTTGGAGTTCTAGAGTTGTGTCAGAATTCACTCAAACAGAACAGAAAGGAAAAATAAATGAATGGACAGGGCCAGGTATGAATCCCAGACAATTCAGCATATATGCTCATGCTAATCTAATGCATTATTGACAAAGTGTGCTAATCTAATGCATGAGTGACAAAGTGAGCTAATCTAATGCGTGAGGAAAAGAATTAGCTTCTCGGCCAGTCAAGCCAATAAGCAGTAATAGAACTACTCATACCAAAGTCTAGTGCAGTGTAAGACTGACTATTTTTAGTCTTTGTGGCTGGTAGACATGTACCGGATACATACAGCACTAAATATGTAACTAAATATTAACTAAATATTTACTAATATGTCCTAAATGTAATCTGATTGAAGCCCTGAACCCAATTAAAATTAAACCCAAAATGAGACACAAATATAATACAGTGGAACCTAAGTTGTCATCATTAATCCATTCCAGAAGGCACTATGTACCTATGGTGTGGTGTTTGGTGGAGTGGTGTATAATGTATGATAGTGGAGCCTATGATGAGTGATGACAAGTAAATTAATGTTCAATACACTAACATTAGCATGTGTTTTTAGCCCATTACATGTAAAGTTGCATGTAATTTAGTGAGTAATGTACGGAATGTAAAAGCAAAACATTTGCTGAAATTGGTGTTTCCAAAGTGCCCCTTAGTGTGTGAATATGCGTGAGTGTTTGTTGGATTGGCAGCCTGTCTAGCACCAGGGCACCAGCTCACCCGCAACCCTGACTAGAATAAGCAGATAAGACAATGATTGAATGAAAGAATGAATGTTAAAAAAATATTGTGAATGGACGAGACCAAAATAGGTTGCATATATACATTTAAGGCATTTAGCCGTAAGAGCGACTTACAATTAATACAGTCTTACAGTTCAAGCAATTGCGGGTTAACGGTCTTGCTCAAGGACCTAACTGTGGCAGAGGCAGGCTTTGAACCCTGAACCTCCTGGTCCATAGCCCAGTACCTTAACCACTAGGCCACAACAGTCCCGTACCCACAAGGTAGATACACAAAGGTTCACATACTTTTTCCACTCACAGATATGTGTTCAATAAATAAATTACCTAAAAAAATTAATTAAAAATTAAATTAAAATAAATTATATTAAGTACAATATGTTTGTTTTATTATTTATTTTTTCATGTATTTATTTATTTTTGTTCTCTTTTACTTTTAGACTTTTAGGACATATTTATGTAGAAATATTCACTAAAGAACATTATGTGTGAAATCTCTTTCAGACCAGAAATGGCTATGGGCATAGAATACTAATGCACATTGGTTATTGTACTGTATGACAGGACTCTTGGGATAAAGGTATTTAGCGCAGAGGATGTGGAAATAAAAGATAAGCATGAGGGTGAGGAAGTAAGAGAACATGATTTAGGCTGCTTTGAAACCTCTTCTGAAAAAAAAAACAAAATTAAGCAGGATCAGGCTAGTCATAGCAAACAATTAAAAGTATCACAATTCCCAGTCGCAAGAACTAAATGTAATCAGCTGGTGTATTTAGTGTGATGATATAACCCCAATTCCAATGAAGTTGGGACATTGTGCAAAACATAAATAAAAACAGAACACGATTATTTTCTTCAGCTGGTGAGCCTTAAAGACCAAAACAGTAGGCAAGCTCAGAGACATAAAAAGTCAGAGAACATAAATGGAAAATAATGATGACAATGTTGAAACCCATGGGAAATCCATGCTGCAGCTGCTGTGTGCATGAAAAACTGCATTGCAGTTAGATATAAAATCCTAAAATGGAGACTAACATACACTGTGTCTACTGATGCAACAGAAATCTTAATTTCTGTCTAGTCTAATTTTTAAAAAGTATTGTTGCATCAGTAGATACCATCTCTTTAGAGATACAGACTGGACTGGAACAGAGCCTTCAAGGAGGTCTACATCCCTCCTCTGTGAGCTTGTAATGATAGCAAATGGGTCAGTGTGTGTTAGAGCATGTTCCTTTCACCACTGGGGATCAAGCACATTTTTAACGGTTAGAGAAAAAATACTGTAAAAATAAAGAAAATCAGCAGTATAACAAGATAGGGTTTCTTATGCAGTTTCTTATGGATCCATGAAGATGTATTTCAGAACCACTTTTTATGTATGGTTCTCTCTGAATAGAGCATTGTGTCCACAATTTTGCCATGCACCACATGACAGCATATGATGTTACTAATTATTTGTGGCATGAAGGTGAACGCAAGCTCACAGCTAGTGAGATTGCCTCCTGTATCATCCTTTTCCTCACAGTAAACAGCACACTCTGAGAATACATCTTCAGCAGTGATCAATAAGGCTAAATTGGCAAAACTGCAACTTGAAATTGAACAATGCCCTAATGAAGTTTGCTTCTGAAAAGAAAAAGCCAATTACCCAAAGGCATGTGGAAAAGGGTCATGCAAAAAGAGAATATGACTTAGTACACAGTGTGATACACGGAGTCTATCAGACACAAGTGTCAGCTGAGAATGCTTCACTGAGCCAATATCGTGCAGTAAGTTTAGCACAGTTCATCGCGGGGCTACAGCAAACTGAAGCTCTTTATGTCAATTTGTACAGGCACATACCATAACAGGCACAGATTTTACTGTGCATAACCTCCAGCACATCAGGTACACTTGCTATTTTATCCCTATTCCATTCCTTCTGTTATCTCTCTGTTCTCTAGGTAAAATGTGGATGGTGCTATGGTACCACTGATTCTTCATACAGATCAGTGGATGCTGATCAATCAGCATGTATGCGTCTACAAAAAAACTGAAGTAATGGCAATGGCAAAAGCATGTCTTACACACAAACACAACTTTAAACCCATTTACCTTAAAATGTATTATGAGTGATGTTTCTAGAACTGAATAAACAATAACAGTAGCCTCAGCACTTGGTGGAGCAACATTTTACCTCGATAATCTTTACTAAGCAATTTCAGGGTGCTGACTGTGGGAGGAAATCAGCGCACCCTTGGTAAATCTGTATGGACACGGAGAAGACATGCAAACACCAGACAGGTAGAGTTTGGAATCGACGCTAGAGCAGTGAAGTGATGTGAAGATAACTGCCATGTAATGGTGCTGCCCCCACGAGTCAACCTTAGATTGTGCTGGTTTGATTGTTTGTGTGTCTTTAAAAACAAATATGGACAAACACAAAAAGAACAGAAAGAAAACCCTACAGATCTGTAAACAGAGGAGCTTGGAAAATAAATTGTAAGAAAGATAATAGAATTGTGATAAAGTGTAAAGGTACATAGAGTCGTGGCCCTTAAGTTGAAAAAATGAAAACAGCTTGAAGGGGCAACAGATAAATAAGGGTTTATAGAAAGGAAAATATGTAAGTTGAATAACTTACATATTTAACATAGAAAGTGAGAAACCTAGAAGAGGACACTGAAAATTGAAAAACTGAAGGAAAGAAAAATAGAGAAATTGGCCTTTTCACAGCCCCTCCTAGATGTGCACACACATACTTGCATTATCTTGAATCTTGAATCAGTGCTTGTCCAGTAGCCCTCAAATCCCACAATCACATTCCCAGTCACAGTTGCACAAACACAAGCTCTTCTTCCCTCGTGTGAATACTTAAATGTTTATAAAAGATGTTTCACCTACCTTGATGCTTACATAAAAACTGGTTTTGCCTCCAGCACTCCCAGAGGGTAAGGCTAGTATTACTCTACACCTGGATACAAACCAGCCGCCTACTGCAACAGCAAAGCATGAGAAACTTTCTTTAAATTCCACCAAGAATTTTCCAGACAATTTAAATCTGGAAAATGTTAACATTACTTCATAATATTTCTTTAAACAAGCTTTAGTTGAATTGGAAGTAGGCATGGGATTATCTCATTATAACTATGTGCAATGTCACCACAAAGGCATAATATTCCTCTTCAAAATGAATGTTTTGGCTTGGTATTTTTGTGAAACCATGATGCCAGTCACACAGTCACAGTTCCTGCAGCATAAAAACATATCCACAACAATACTGACCCTACCTTCATGCTTAACCATGTATATATAGTACTGTGCAAATGTCTGAAGTGAACAGATTAGATATAGTATTGTTTGTTTACTGACAATATATAATTATGTCTATTAATATCTATACCAATTCAAACAGCAAAGTATATGCTTACTTAAAATTAGAAAAAAGTAGACGGTTTTTAGTGTGACCTCTTCAAAACTTTGATCAGGAATGTTTTTTTAAGGGGAATGGGCCAAATACACTAAATGTATAGCCAAATGTTTCAGAAAGGGACAGTGAACTGTATTGTATATATTGCACAAGCTGTTTCTATTAAAAGTGGCAAGCCTGATGATAATCCTTATATCCACTTAATACAGATCATGGTTGCCAAATCCATAGTTGGGTATGTATGACTTAATGCGCTGTCTTTGTAATGTGGTATAATACCAAAGAACAGTACCTAGAGAAAACCTAAAAAAATTAGATCATGCAATCAAACCAGTGATCTAATAAAACTAACAACCTCAAATCAGAAAAAGTTGGAACTGGTTTGGAAAATGCAAATATAACAAACAATACTCTGACTTTCTTATAATTGTAGACAATATAAACCCAATATATTTAATGCTATGTCTGGTCAACTTAATTTTACTTGTCAATAAGCATCCATTCCTGCATTTCAATCCTTCAACACATTCCAAAAAAGTTGGGACAGGGCAATTTATGGTTAATAATGAGGTAAACAAAACTACGTTTATGAGGTGATTTCAAACAGGTGATCTCCACAAGTGATTGTAATCATGATTTGGTACAAAGGTGGACAGATGATCTCCAGTTTATCAACACGTACCTTTAGAAAATTATTGAAATGTTTAAAAACTAAATTCCTCAAAGCATTTCTATTTAATACAGTCTATACTAAAACATTACAGACAGTGCCTCTCATGTTCGGTCAAATTTCAAAAGTAATAACTTCATGAATTTTCTTTCATTTTTAAAACATTATACATACAACTTAATACTCATCAGATAGCCCATGTATTCAGCAACCATGCAATTGTGGCACTACTTTAGATGCCTGTTTAATTAGCTGTAAATCAGGACTAGAATCTTTTACCACAGTCACTAATACTGAAATGACTAAAATGTCCATACTGATCAATATGCTTATTAGATGCAATTCCTACAAATTTACTCAATGGCTTGATGCCTAGTATTTTAGAGTCAAGAGAAATTTCCCTTGGTTATGTCCCAAAAGCCTTTAAATGTGCCATAATTAAACCACTGATTAAAAAAGCGTGCCTTGACTTTTTTGTGTTGTCAAAAATTAAAAATAAGCAGCAGTTATGTAAGTCTATCTCCTCAGTAATAGAATATATGAAACATCAGCATCCATGCCCCATGATAGTTCTGAAACTGAAATTAGGGTACTTAAAGATTTATTAATATAATCCGATAATGGACGTGTTTCATTTCTTGTTCTATTAAATCTAAGGGCAGCATTTGACACTATAGATTATGATATCTTACTGAATAGGCTAGAAAACACTATATGTATTAAGGGATTTGCACTGTGTTGGTTTAAATCCTATCTGACCGACCGGTACGAGTTTGTTTATGTAAATAATCCATGCCTCAGGGGTCTGTGCTTGGCCTATTATTATTATTATTTTCTCTGTACATGCTACCACTAGGCCCAATTATTTGTAAAACATACCATTAGTTTCCACTGCTATGCAGGTGATATGCAGCTGTACATATCAGCAGAATGATGGCCTTGCAATCAGCAAAAGATTCTATGTAATTTAGTTTCCTTTTACTTAACTCAGGTAAGACATGTGGTTTTATTAGTTGAACCCAAGGCTGCCTGCATCTATCCTAAATCTGTTGGCCCAGTTATGTGTAATAAACTTCAATTAGTTAAAAATGCAGCAGGTCAAGTGCTTACTAGAACTACGCAACTTGATAACATCAGTCCAGTTCTGTTGTTGTTCTGTTGTCTCTACACTGGTTACCTGTTAATTGATGAAAAAAATACTTTATACAAAGCTCCCCACAATATCTAAGTGAACACTCTCCACATGTTTAAGTCTCGGCTTAAAACATATGTCTTTAGGCAGGCTTTTGGTAAGACTTGGACTGAGAGGCTGGTAATGTCTGGTGGGCGGTCTGGCTGGGCTGATCCTTGGTCCTGTTAATCTTAGACTAAGGGCACAGCTGGATCTGAATTGACTTGACTGTGTAATGCTTGCTTTTTTAAATGAAAAAATAATTCTGTAGTTTCAAATAGAAGAATGAAAATATACAATTTATATTAGTTACTGCAACAAATTAAATTAACAGATTAATCACAATTTTATATTTTAATTGTTTTTCAGCACTTATAAACACATACATAAGACCTGAGTACCATCAGTGAGATATTAGAGTATCTGTGTGCTTTTTGAACATCTTGTTTCAAACTCATGGAGAATAAAATGAAGCTGTCATAACAGCCTTACACTCTGTACTGCTGAAACTGCATCCATTCAGCGACAAAAGCTTTAGTGGGGTCAAGCACTGATTTTGGGCTATAAGCCTCTCTTGATGTTAAATTAGATAAGGGGCTTCCACAAACAACTTCAACAAGCTTTTGGCAGTTTATGCTGAAACTACAATATAAGTCAGCATATACAGTTCCAACCACTTATGCCACGTCCCGTATATTGTTTAATTCTTACATATCACATCTTGCATACAAAAAGAGGGTGACTGTTGGTCCTCCCTAGGCTCAGTGATTAATATGAACGATTCATTAATGAACAATTAGTTAGACTATTGTAAAATGCAACGTCTGCTGACAAGGTGCTCGAGTTTCGTTTTGCTTAGCTTTCTACACAAATGGGTCTCTGCTGTCACCTAGTGTATGAAATGTGAAAAGCAACGTTTTAATACAGTCCTGATGTAAGTGATTTTGTCACCAAATCTCAGTCGCCCAGTAAACTTTGATACTCCATACATTTTATTCACCTTATATATGTAAACAAGGCCTTAATAAATGCATTAATAAAGTTGTTAATTACAAATAAATGATTTCAGTGACCAACAACCACTTCAAAATAGGGCGATTTTGCTTTGATGCCAGAATTGCATATTTTTTAAACCAGCTACCTGGAGTGCTTGTTAAAGTATTGACCAAAGAGGGCCCACAATTTGCATGGATGGCAGATCACCACCTTAAGCTAAATCCTGGCAAGACAGAAGTCTTTCTCTTCTCTCTCCCCCTCACCAGGACCCTCTCCTCTCAGTTGACAAGGCTAGGATCTCCCCCTCTGTCGTGGCTCGCAACCTGGGAGTGACTATGGACAACCAATTGTCCTTTTCTACCCAAATTGCTAACGACTCTCTGTCGTGTCACTTTCTTATTTACAACATCATAAGGATCCGGCCATTTCTTTCCACAGAGGCAACACAGATTCTGGTTCAGTCCCTTGTCATTTCAAGACAGGACTACTATAACTCTCTCTTAGCAGGTCTTCCTCTGACCGCTATCCGATCACTACAGCTGATCCAGAATTCAACTTGTGTTCAATGTTCCCAAGTTTACACACCCTACACCACTTCTCCGATCTCTCCACTGGCTTCCAGTAGCTGCTCGTGTCAGATTTAAAACTCTGATGCTTGCTTACAAAGCTAAAAATGGGCCTGCACCCTCCTACCTCGCAGCACTTATCACACCCCGCACTGTACCTCGCTCACTCCGGTCCTCTAGCACTGCTCGACTGGTTCCCCCCATCTCTGAGGCGATGAGGAAGGCACTCATCTAGACTCTTCTCTGTTTTGGCTCCTAAGTGGTGGAATGAACTTCCCCTCAGTGTTCGAACAACTGAGTCTCTGGCTATCTTCAAACGTTGTTTGAAAACCCATTTAATCAGCACTTACCTGCTCTAAACCCCCTTGTCTTTCTTTCTCTTAGAAAAACACAACCTTACAGTTTCAAAAGTGTATTCTTGTTTAGATTCCTGATTATTAAGAATGGATTATGTTACTGATGTCTTAACTCTGGATAAGGGCATCTGCTAAATACTGTAAATATACTGGGTCATGGGCCAGCTGGTGCCCACCCGGCAAGAACAACCCTAGATGAGGTGCCAATCCATTGTGGGGCACACACAGTGACATGCTAAGGGTGACTTTAGAGACACCAATCCTCTTTAGGAGGAAACCAGAGAACCCAGAGTAAACCAGACATAGTGAAACTATACAAAGAAGAGACCCAGACTGCTCCACCCTGGGATTGAACCTGGGACTGTCTTGCTGTGAAGCAGCAGTGCTACCCACCAAGCCACGGTGCTGCCCTACTGTCAATGTCTAAAGTAAAATGTCAGGACATCTGCCTGTGAATGTGAGTATTAATGAAACATGGATTATGCAGCAAAACAACAACCCTAAGGACACAAGTCACAAATCTAATGTTTTGAATGGCAAAATCATGACCATAACCCAAAAGAAGTGCATATATTTGACACACACACACACACACACACACACACACACACACACACACACACACACACACATATATGTAATATTTTTATAATATTGCACCATAAATAAATGACCAAACATAATTTTTGTATTATTTACTGAATTGGGTTCTCTTTATTTTTAGGCGTCACAGTACATACAGAAATATACTTCAACCCACACACAAATTAACATGTATTTGGTTTTTTTTTTCAATGAAATATCCAACTCTGGTTCCATTATGTGTGACATAGAAAGCATTCTGTGATTTCTTTTTAACATCATGCAGCAACGTCCGCTTCTGCTTGGCAAATTACACCAGCACCACCACATGGTGAAATCTCTACACAGAAGAGAAATTGGGGCATACAGAACTCTCCATCTATGTCTTTATTTATTTTCCCCATAAACACACATACATAACTGTCTGTCAGAAAAAAAGTATAATTAACATGATGCAGCTCCTTAATTGGATTTTAATTGATAGGAAAAGCATGGCTGCTCTGTACAAAGGCACCTGCTACAATGGTATGCATTGGAATGGGTGTACTAGCTGTCACTCAACCACAGTGGAATTCAGCCCATGGATGGTCATGAAATAGACACCCACTGATTAGAAGCAAGTGGGATAAGTGTAACCTGATAATTTGTGTTTCAAGTCAAATGAAGCATATTGTATTGTCGGTTTTAAAATGGGTTTCTCTGCTGTACATATAGGGGGTAGGGTGTATCTAATAAACCAGCAACAGTAGAACCTCAGAATATATCCTTTATATTAGGACAGATGTCAGAGTACTTGGTTAAGCTATATTAGACATTTTAGAAAGAGGAGATAAAAAGCATCCTGAATTCTGACTGCATAAACAAAATACACACAACACTTTCTGGCTCATTATTCCAAATATAATGGAAATTTCATTGGTTAAACAATTTAATTTAAATGTGTTATATATATAACCTTGTTCATAAATTCTGAGAAGTTCTGCAATCCAATCCTTACATTTTTCAATGGGCCAAACAAAATTCAGTATATATAGTACATGCAGAATCTTATGTATAAATAGTTCCTTTTGACTAGGATGTAGGATGAATGCCTGCCCTATTAAAATATGTTTATACTACACATCCAGGCATTATTTGCAAAATAAAATGTAAAAATAAATTATTAAAAGAAAAACTGCCATGTGGGGCAATCCTAGTCTGCTTGAGTTAGAACAGGCCCAGTCCCTGTGCTCTATCAACTGAGGTACTGTGACATGGGGTGACAAGTTTGTCTAGTGGTCAGGATGTCCTTTGGTTTTGCATTTCACTGCTTAAGGACAAGGCCAACCTATTCCAAAGGGCAGGAGTTTCAAAGTTCATGTGAAAGTGAAAGTTATGTGAAACTAGTAACTTTTTAAGGATATGTTATGGATGGTTTACTCTCAATTTGACTCTCCAGCTCTCACTGTGTGAGAATGGGGAAGAACAGTGATTTAAGTGACTTTCACCATCGTATGGTTGTTGGTGCAAGATGGGATGGTCTAAGTATGTCAGTAGCTGCTGATCTACTGGAATTTTTCATGTACATACACATCTAGGGTTTACAGAGAGTGGTCCAAAATAGAGAAAACATCATTTGAGGGGCCTTAACCCAGCTAACCCTAACCCAGAGATGCCAGAGTCGGAGAGGAATGGCATGATATTGATTGCTCCAAACAGTAACAACAGTAAATAATCAACACAAATAACTGAAATAGCCACAGTACAACCAAAATATTCAGACGCTCATCTTTGAACATACACCATGTCGAACCTTGAAGCAGATGGGCTACTTCAGTAGACCATCACAAGGGGGTTGAAGCTCCTGTTAGCTAAGAACAGTCAACTGATGCACAGTCTCAAATGGACAATAGAAGATTGGAAAAAGATTGCCTTGTCTCATGAGTGTCAATTTCTGCAGCAACATTCAGACAGTAGGGTCACTATTTGATGTAAACAACATGAAAGCCTGAGTTCACACTGCCTTGTATCAACGTTTCAGGCTGTTGCTAGTGGTGTAATGGTTTGGGGGATATTTTCTTGGTACACTTTGGGCTGCTTAGTACTAATTGAGCATTGTTTAAAAACCACCGCCTATCTGACTATTGTTGCACTGTTTAACCATCTTCTGATGGCTACTACCAACAGGATAACATACTACAATGCTGAAACCATTTCAATTGACATTTCTGCAGCCACTGCATGAAGCTATCATGTCAAGGTCAACTAAAACGTCTATCTTTATATACATATCTTATTATCTACAGGTATCCTACTTTATATCTAGAATTAAGTAATGATGGAAAAGTGTAATTTTATGAAACTTGTTGGAAAAAAGTGGAAAAAATGAAAGCAAACAACATAATAATAGCAAACACCATAGACTGACACGCAATCGTGGTAGATGGTTTCCATTGACATAATGATTTCTATGGCTATTCTATTTCTACACATAACACTCCCTTTAACCATAACCTCGTAAAATCAGTTTTGTAATGCAGTTTTTGTTTAAAAACAAGCTGTTACCTTGTGGAAGGCAGCAAAATGTAAAAGGTGACAAATGCAACTCTGTATTTGTGGTGACATTTGGTCTTCGCAATAATATTTTAACTGCCTGCCACTCCACCAAAAAACCTTACCCTTCCACTTCCACTCACTCACTCACTCACTCACTCACACACACACAGGGTTTTGATGCATGCTTAGAAGCAGGCTGTCTTGTCATTTAGTGTACATAAAAACAAGCTGCTGTTACGACCTTCAAGGACTTTCAACTCCCATTCAAATGGTAATTAAGCATTATCATGTTGGTAAATTAATTGGAGAAAAGGTCCACTGTGGATTAAATAACAAACTCATTAGCCATTGCTTACAGGGTGAACCACCTCTTAATTACTGCTTCACCTGATTAATGCACAATTCACAGAGCTAGATCCAATTTGTTCTTTTCTAATTCAGTTGAAAGAGAATGTAAATAGAAGTTTAGCAGCAGTCCCATTCCACTCTCTGTATCTCCTCTTTCCTCCATCAGGAACTGGCCTCGCAGAGAGTAGTGTCACATAATTAAAATAAATCCGCAACAGAGCTATCCTTAAATCGCCTTCATAAACATCAGCTTAGAAAATAAAATGTACAAATAAAGATTTTGACCCTGTGACAGGAAACCCGGGGCAGATCTTGATATAGCCTTGTAAAGACACGAAGAACGGCTGGATGAGTGATTCTCATATTACAGTTCTAAAAACATAACGGATAATGGCTGTGAATGATCTAATAGTTTAAAGACAAGAAGCACTGTAGCTCCATAACTAAAATAAAATTAGATATTGACAAACCCTTTTATGGGTCAGAATAATACAGTTGGAGCCCTGTTTCCGTTATTTTTATGGAAATATTCCTACATATAATGGGGCCATCACAATACTGGACCTTCCAACTGATATTGTGTACTGGACATGGTGTTTCTGCTGTGGCTGAGCATAGATAAAAAGTGAAAAATGTTCCGTGCTGTTTTTCTGCATTTCCCCCCATAGTAATCACTAGGGCATTTCAAGACTATTACTTTCAAGCCTGTCATAGTGGCACGACTAGGCTGTCTCACTTCAAAGGCTCCTTCATATGCAGCCAACAAATATGCCCTTTTTTTTGCATGGTAACATATCTCGAGGTTCAATGCGTTATATGACGCAAACCGTCTTTCGGTTCGGCCTTCATCATGGTCTATGCAGCCTCTGAATTGGGATGTAGCTACAGTGGTTCTCTCTACCTTCCCAGTTTTATTGCAAATGATTAGACAAACCAACCCACAGCAACTGTAGTACATTATTTAATTAGACCTTTATTTCTTATTACACAAAGCATGCACCATTCTATTTAACAATGAAAGCATTATTTTACAGAACATAACTTCTGTAATAACAAAGTTTCACCCATCACAAATGATGATAGTGTAGTGTGTAACTGACTGAACGGAGGTAGTACAGCGTGTAATACTTTTAGACCATAATTGATCATGTGATCACCTGACATACTAATTGTATTTAATTAGCTGTATTTAATTAGGGACACAGACAAAAGATTGGACTTACTCCCTTTGTAATGTTTAAAGAAATTAGACTTTGAAGCTGTTGTCACATCTATGTATCTGTGAGGTAACATATTAAACAAACAAGTGTAAAACAAACAAGTTTAAAAGCAACTAGCTAACAGCTGCTATTATGATAGGGCAGGAGGATGTGGGTCATTTTCATACCATATGACCATACAGTTATGAGTGTTTTTGGATTCTGGAATTGTTAATGACTGTAAAATTCTACCTAGACCAGCATAAAAAAAAATTTTGTTTAACATGTATTCTTTTTTTTTATTTAAAATGACCTGTTGTGTGCTGTTGTGGCAAGAATGTCACTTTATTCTCATGCTCACTACCTTCAACATGTATGTGGCAATAGATCTTCTGAAATTAAATGACCCATGTCGCAAAAACAACAGTGGCTGTCGAGTTACCCTGAGGCAGCTCCTGTCTACTGAGGACAGAACTACCTGCTTCACAGTCACAGTCCGTCTACTGGCTGGAAGAAAATGCAGCAACATGACACTCCTGCTTTTTCATGGCACTGACAAGTTTCTCCTGAACTCATGCTCATGTTTGTTCCTGTGATAGTAACCCTCACTAACTGAGCGCATGTATGCCACTTGGGGTGCCTTCCACCAAATTTCATCCATCCTCCTCAGCTCGGGTAGCACGTCGGGTACAACACACTGTTCGACCAGGAACACCACAGGCAGCACGGCCAACAGCAGAACCCAGCCCACAGCACCCAGCCAGTAAGATGACCCCAGACTTGAGAGGTCAACACGGATCTCAGCAATGTTCTCACTGGTAAAGAGTGCCCAGCTTAGGAGAAAGAAAAACCCTGTGGAGAGGAAGCAAGTGTCAAGAGTAATATACAGCCTACACGTGGTCACAAAATGATGCTTTTATGAATATGGAAGATTCAAAGCTGTGCCCACTAGATGGCAGGATGGGACCAGACCATCGATATTCATAGCTATGTCATACAACATGCTTGGAAACTGTGGGTTATCTTGTCAGAGTTAGTCGCCAGTGCCATAGTTATCTAAAATTGTATAGCCAAGTCAAGTAAAATTTATTTATATGGTGCTTTTTACAATAGACCATTGGCTTGGTGGCACGGTGTCCCAAGTGGTCAGCCCTGTCACCTCACTGCTCCAGATTTCCTTTACAGACTCTGTGTGTGTGAGGTTTGCATGTTCTCCCTGTCTCTGCATCGACTTAGGCATGTTCTCCCTGTCTCTGCATCGATTTTAAGGAATGAATTAAATGTATAGTACTGTGCAAAAACTTAGATCACCATTCATTCTTATTCGTTCTATTCTTATATACTTGCCACTATTATGACATGACTGAAGTTTAGAATAATTAATACAAACTTTGTCTTTAAAAAATAAATCATTTTATTTGGGCATGTATATTTTGTAAAACTGAAATATAAATGCGTAATTGCATCTATACAAAGGTGTAAATGTAAATCATGTGCAATTGTAAACGATTTAGGACACATGCCTCGATCTGATTCAAGCATTATCATCTGATGCCTCACACAACTACAATGAGCGCAATGCATGTGTAAAGAAGAATAATATTATTATTTTAATTGTTCAAGGAATATTTTTTTAAAAGACCTGAGAATGTGTGTATGTGTGTGTTTTAATAATAACCTGTAGGTACTAGGGTGATAAGCAGCAAGGTGGTGGGGTACAGTGCCTGACCTGCCACCAGAAGGGAGCGCGTGTTTGAGTAAGAATGCACAGTGCGACTCGTCCAGCAAAATGCAAACACCAGGCACAGAACTCCAGAGCTCACTGCCATGAGAAAAGATAGAGCAGCAAACACACTCTGAGCTTCCAGACCTGTGTACCACAATAAAGAACATGTTATTTTATCGACCGCATTCAATTCAGTTAGCAAAACAAGTGCATTCTGAATGCATAATTAACTCATTCAGGTCAATTCTTAAAAAAGGACAGATAGCACAAATAAAGGAGTAGCCAAAGAGAAAACAATAAAAACATTTACTGTTATGTGGAGTGTCTAAAGGCCTTGTGAACCTACATTAGTCAGGATACATAGAATCATGGACTCCAAGAAGTACCAGGATATTTTAAATCTGGCTGGTTCCTTCAAGAGAACATAACTTATTAATAGTCGGTTCCACCAGCAGGAAAATAACCTGGTCGATGTTTCATGTTCCTCTACATGTCGTCCAGACTCATAAGAGAAGGCTAAGCATTGTTATGATGTTAAAGTAAGCTTTCATAAACAACTATGTTCAGCTGATTTTATTTTCTAGTAATTAGTAGTAATAACTTAAATTCACAGTAAATTATCAAATTAACTCATTTAGTTAAATTAGTTTCAATTAAATATTAAATATTTAAATTGTGTTTTATTAAATATTGATTACTATATACTACGCTAAATTTATTTATATAAGAGCTGCATAAAATACTAAAACAGGTTTAGATTTTTAGTAAAGGACTGTTTGATTTAAGTATAACACTACCTGAAACAAATGTTAACAAAATGCTAATAAAAATCTTGCAGCAGATGTGAGCCAGCTACACATAAGACATTAGTATTAGGGTGGTTTAGTTTATGACACTTTTAACTTAATTACTCACGCGCTCACACACACTCACACACACTCACACACACTCACACACACTCACACACACTCTCACACACTCTCACACACTCTCACACACTCTCACACACTCACACACACTCACACACTCACACACTCACACACTTCAATATTTGAAAATCCCCTAATTTTTGTGAGCAGTATATACAAAATAAGGAGAGCTGGATTTGTCAGTGCATGTATACCGTTATTTTGATTGTATATGAGGTTTTTACTGCCTGCGCATGTACACACACATAACCGGAGTATAAAGCTGTCGTGGAAACAGCTAGCAGAATAAAACACAGTTTCCAGACCCACTTATTCTAAGGGTCGTTTGGGTTTACATCCACATACAGTCGTTGCAGCGTTTTTTGGGATCGTTTCTAAAGCGTAGTTTCTTACTTGCACTTGCTCCCTGATCCATGTCTCTTTCTACAAGCTGGTCTCTAAAGTTAAAATGAAAAATACATCATTTTGAACTGAACAAGTGGTGACTCACATCAGAGTAGGTGCCATTTTGGGCTTTTGTTTCCATAGACCTGGAATTAAATGCAGCACAGTCGGAATGGCAAGCAAATTCTTTTTGAAAGACTCCGAAACCCAGTGTAGACTCATGGAAATAAAGTATTTGAATATACTTAATGTTCTAGATTTTAGGAAACATCAAAACAGAGATAATTTAAGAAGCTCTTTGATAAACTGTAGTTTACGTAGTACATGTTTCTGTGAGATTATTGGATGCTGCGAAGTCGAAAATTACTGCCTGATTCAGGTAAGACATTTTCTATTATCTGACTATATGTGTGTGTAATCTTGCTGAAAAAAAAAATCTAAAGGTTTTTCTTTACAGTTCTCTTGAGTGTGGATGGTAATGAAATTCCCACAGAATGAGTTTCTACGAACAGAAATTTTGATTAACAAAATAAGTGATTGACACAATTGTTAATTATTTTTAAGTAGATAAATACATTATTTTACATTGTGCACTTGGCTTATCGTATTTTTTATTTCTCTCCAAGAGAAGAGGGAATTAAGGCCTTTTAACATCCAGTCAAGTAAAAGAGCAGAGAGACTCAAAGTCTGTATTCGCAGATTCGGGAGTGTCTCTGATTGACGTGGATTAGAAGACGTGAGGCGAGCTTCACCCCCAAGGCAAGGCGACATCTGTGTGCATAATCACAGATGTGCATCCAGACAGAACTAAAATTATCAGAGCACTATTAGGTTTGGGGTAAAATAGTAGGTAATTCCCCCTGTAATTTACTCATGGGAAGAGGAACACTGACTGAAATAAAATCACAGAGGAGCCCCAGTTAAAGTGCCCCCATGTAAATATAATACAGTCTTCAAGTTTGTAATAACAAAGCTACTCAGACTGTCAGTAATCAGGTTATTCTGCACAGACACTTCATTTTATTAGCGGCACCCGCCTAGCAGAACTCTGACTTGCAAGCAGGTGCTTGTGTGCTCTGGACAGCCTGGACTACCTTGTCTCAGAGAGGCTCTATAGGTTGAAGGTCTAGGAACTGTGAAGCATGATGTCACAAATCGTGGGAAGCCAGGATAAATCGAGTTCCAGGAATCAATCCGTGATTATAAGGCTCTTGGAGCATTGTTGTTCTGATAGTGTCCTTCTGTCACAGCGTATACAGCTGCCATGTAGGAATAAACATCACCAGGTATCCAAAGGATCCAGGGAGTATGTTCCCCCACAACATTACTCGTAGAACTATTATATTAAAGCGATTCATGCTGCTTGCACTTGACCCTTCCTTCAGCATGGCACAGCAGAATTCTTGATTCATTTAAGCAGACCTCGTTTTTCCTCTGCTCAATGGTCCAAGTATTGCATTATTTTGCCCACTGGAATTGTTACTTGCTATTTCCCATACAGCAATAAATCTAACTGGTAATCTGTTCCTATAGCCCTTCCATGGTGTCCATTTACTTTGGCTGTAGTTTGCTTGACTATGCATCACCTCTAGAACAAATCGATTCTTGACACGATCCGCTGACCCCTTGGTCGACGAGTTGATTACGTTCACAAGATCCTTTTTTGCTGGACTGTTCTCAGTAACTCCAGTTTTTTGAAATACCGACTACCGACCAGTCTAGCATTGATGATCATACCTCGTTCAAGTCCAAGTTGCTTCGTATGTGGATCCACATTACAACTCACTTTCTTCATGCTGCACTCTGGGTTCACGAGTCATGATTTCCATACAGGGAAAAGAGCTGCTGACTTTAATAAAGTATAGTATATGTGCAAAAAAAAAAAGAAACCCAGTGCTTTTCAGGTACAAGTACTGAACACAGTGATAAGGATCACGCTGTATTTACAAAAGAAAAAAAAAACAAAACAGTTGAATCTTTTGGCATTGCTATTATGGATAAATGCTGCCGTGTCCACATTGAAACTTCCCACTGATAAGATCAGCAAAGACTGTGCAATCATTTACAAATCATTAATTAAATCTTACACATATTTGTGCTATTTTACTGATTTCATAATGTACAGGGTGTATTCATTTAGCCCTCACTAAACATATAAAAGAGCTCTACAGCTTCCAGTGTGTTTAGAGAACTAACGTAACAAACTCAATCTCAGTGCACAATATGCAGTAACTGTATCGCTTATGCCACATGACTTATAAATGTTTTTATGTAAAAAGAAGCCGCTAGTTCATCTGGACCACTGGACAGCAACATATCACACTGTTAGAGCTTTCACAAAATACCCACATTACACATGTAGGTTCAAAGATCATTTATAGCTTTAACATGAACGTATATAAAATATACATAAATAGACTTAAAACCCAGTGGTATGAAGTTGAGCAGTTTTATTCCAGAACTTTGATTCAACCATTATGTTTAGCAAGGAGATCTCCAAGATGTCTTTTCTTTACCTTTGCTTATTTAGAAGAAAAACAATAATTATATTGTAAGAAAATGCGTTTAATTTTAGTAAAAATAACCTTAACCAAGTAGGTTAGCGAATGATTTTTGAAAAATGGTTTGGAACTGATTTTTTTAAAATTGCTTGCACCGACTGCGCAAGTTGGGGGAAAAGGTAACACTGAACCCTAAAAACACTGGCAAACGGGGCAGCCCAGGGCTGGGAAATCTGAAGAAGACTTCCTATTTCAATGGATATACACTTAGAAAGTAATTTTGTTTTGGTTTAGTAGTCTAATGTACAGCAGTAGATCAGCAGTGAAAATGTTGGGGTTTTGGAATCGTTTGACGATCTCCAGACACATCAATCAACTGATCTGTAATCACTGTTCATGTAAGGTTTTAATTACAAACAAAAATAAAAATCTAACTGCGAATAAATCAAGTTTTCAGTTTTTGGCGCTCTGTTCCAAATTTTGATCACCATTTCAGCCAGGTACTTTTATTTAGTGAATCACTAGCCAATAGATTAAGTAATTAATAAGTAAATTGATGTCAAACAAATTAATACACAATAACAAAAACAGAAGGATGTTATCACAAGAGAGGTGTGTGTGTTTGCTCTTATACTCACGACATGGTCTTCATCTCTTTCTTTTCTGCATCGGGACGGGCACGGTTCAGCACCTTCAGAAAGTCTGATGTCTTGGCTCTCATGCGGGTGTGAATGTAAGCCTAAAACAGTGACATCACACAAGTATACATACTATGCTTCTGTGACAGAGTCAAATATAATCTTAAGAAAGATATGCTGCATTTAACATCCATCCGAACTTAAAACCTGTAATACATCCTACAAAAGACAATGCATTGATGCCCAAAATTGTTCTCGTTGTTAAACGCGTGTTGGAAAAGTTGGACTCACCTTGGAGCACTTTATGTGATAGTGCAGGTAATCGCGGAAGGTGTGGATGAGGTTGATGGTGTTGTCTCTGGCGTTGGCACTGGTATGACGAGGGAACAGGACTGGTGGGAGAAAATAGCAAGGTATATTTGTAACATGTGGGAGAATTCAAAGAAGTCCCAAATTGACGACCTATACTAACATTAGAACGCTGTGCAGAAAACGTAAAAAAAAAAAAAAAAAAAAGTGATGAAACCCAAATCAAATTTTGGAAGAACGAGTTAAAAAGTCAAACTTGCTTTTTAATTTGTCTCCTTTGACTAATGCTTATTTTTTTCCCTTTTTTCCCCTCACATAAACAGTGAATGCAGACCTAGTGTCTAATGTCTCTATAAAGCTTCGCACGCTTGATCTGCTGCTGCTTGAACTGAACAAGCAAGGAAGGAAACAAGCATCATGCGATCTGTTTCGGTCCAACTCTAACAGTGGCAAACCAAATGTGCTATTTTCGCTCAAAGACATTCAGTGGTCAACATTTCAGTGCATCGCTGTCATAGTCTAAAGAAATAAACGACAGTGTTTCAGAATTTACTGTAAAGTACAACAAAAGTAACAATACTACAACTATACTACAAATGTAACTCAATGTATACAATCTCAAACTGGAAGTAGTAATACAATTAAAGGAGACCCAGTTTCTACTTTATATACAATCTATACAAAAACCCAGGAAAATACACAAATAACCACCTTAAGGAATATCACATAAATATTACACATACAATAACACTATTGTATATGTTTTTTGATCACTGTCGGTGCATTAAGCACTTATTTGGCCATCAGTACACATTATATAGCACATAATGGAGCTACATATTGATCAGACAAAACATTAGAACCACACAGACTGAATATTATAATAACATTATTGATTTTGTTGTTTACGGCAAGTTAAAAGTAAGTTCTTGTAGCCGACGAGTAAAAACCAGAACGTCTAAAAGTATGAACTGGATGATTATTATCCACTCGGATCCACATGGACAGGATAAGTGGTACAAGTCACAGAAACATTAAATATAAATGCACCAGTCAATCAGTCGGTGACCGGAAACTGCTGGTTTTCAGCATGACCTGCCAACCCAGTGACTGGCCGATCCGTCCCAATAACCGATCCTGTGCTGTTTACATTTACACTTGCAACATCGACACAGAGAGCACAGCGCTTTTGCGAACTTCAATTCAGACTTCAGTTCCTTTATGTACAGGGATCTAAACATAGCACAGCCATACGACAGCCTGGCGTGAAGGTATTTTCATGAAGAGGACGTGTTAGAGTTCTGTTGTGTTCTGAGTGTTAGTCAGTCAACTAAATAGTCTCCTCTTATTTATTTTGGACAAGACATTTAAAACAGCATCACCTCACTGAATATGTGGAATTTGACAAAGCAAACAAAGGCAAAAGCTAGAGAAAGCCAGGGCAAAGTCAGCAGCTATCCTTCTTCAGCAATGCAAAAGTTTGAAAATCTGAAATCAGCTGATCAGTGTAAATGATAAGAATACAAATAGTTTTGGCAATTGGAATTTCCCAAGACAAATGCAGCTGGTGCATCTCTAATGTTAAATGCTGTGTTTATAAGAATGTGTCAAAGTGTAGCCTGGAGAATATAATAATACAATATTGTAAAGCTGCTTTGAGACAATGTTTCATTGTAAAAAGCGCTATATAAATAAGTTTGATTTGACTTGAACTTGGGGACTGCCTAGTCATAGACAGTTTTGATTGCTGAGCATGTTAGCCCCTGTCCAAACACAAAACAGGCATGCAAACATCACACAACTGGAACTTAGAGCAATGGAAGAAGGTCATCTGTTCTGACTCATCCCATTTACTCTTCCAGAGCATAGGATGGAAAATTTGGACGTTGGATTTGTGCGCTGTATCAAGTGACAGCAAAAGGATGCATTATGGGAAGAGAAAAGCCCGTAAAGTAAGTGATATGCTAACAATGTTTTGCTGGGACAGCCAGAGTCTGGGCATACATGTGCCAAAAACTAAAGTTTGTTACAGTTGTTGATTGATTTGAATGTTTTGGCTTAAATATGTATCTCTACATATTTACTTACTTATAGATCTTATAGATATATATATATATATAAAAGAGCGTAATGGTTAGGGTACTATTATGGTTATGGTCCAGGGTTCAAACCCCACCTCTGCCAAGGTGCCTTCTTAGCCCACCATTGCTTGAATTGTAAGACTGTATAAGTTATGTCACTCTGGATAAGGGCGTCTGCTAAATGCCGTAAATGTAAAGAACGCAATCTTACTCAGTAAAAAGGGAATATCCCTAGTATCCCTAATATCCTAGTGGTTGAAGCAAAAATTATACTTAAAACAAAAGACTGTACAAAACGTACTTCTCTGTAATAATAATCATATTACAGTAATGGAAGGTTAAATGCAAATTTATGACATATCTGCAAGGGAAATGACCAAATTGGGTGTAAAGTATTTGCAAATCATCAAGAGTATTAGGATGTGCAGAGGCTTGTTTCAATACGATGCCTCCTGCATGAAGGTGAAAACCACTATATACTGTTTGCAGTGGCAATAAATGGTTAGTGTTTCCCAAACCAAGCCTGGTAAAATCAACACTGACTCTTGGCCTGAAAGATGAGTAGAATGATAAGTCGCTGGCTTTACAGGGTGTGACTCTGTTCACATTAACCATTTGAAGACCAAACGACATTTCTGTCCCATACGCTTAAAGGGACGCCAAATGCGACTGAAAAAACCTACGGTCCTGAAAGGAAACAGCAGAAAAGAAAAGCTCGCTGAGGCTAATAATGAACCTTGTGAGGAATAAAGCTGTTCCTCTGTGTGAGGTACATACCAAAGGTGATGTAACCAATGTTGTCCCCGACTGCAGCATCTGTGTCCTTCAGTTCCAGTGGAGGCTCCCTGTGGCTGAACAGCACCTGAGGAGCAGTATGACTGGCACGGCGACCTTCCTTGAACTCCTGCAGACAAATACCAACACACATTCATTAACAGGACAGCAGAGATCCAGCTCTTAATGCTAGTTCATCCCCTTTTTTTGAGCTTGAGAATTTGGATTGGATTTACTGTACAGTCACGGCCGACTCTCGGTCACTTGATAGATCATGGATCTCCACACATTTCTGTCTTTCATCGATGTGATCCATGAAGTATTTTGGCAGGATAGTGGAGTAGTTTGCCATTGCTTTCTCCACCCCTCCCCATTTATCCGGGCTTGGGACCAGCGTGCAGCTGTTTCCAGTTACACGGCTGGGGTGTTTGCATACACAAGTCAATGACAATTTAGACCCGGGGCCTTCTTCTTGTGAGGCAGCGGTGCTATCCACCAAGCCACTGTGCTGCCGAGTTCAGCTGAGAACAGCTGTATTTCAATATTGATTATGGAAACTTCCTCTTTTCTCTCATGTCTATCTGGACTTTGAATTTTCCTAATTCCTCTTGACTTCATTCTCAACCACGTGTTGACACGTCCACCAAGAGAGGAGAGCCATAGACCAGAGAGTGCCTTCTAACAAACAGCTGGCGAGCGCATCTTTTCACCAGTGTGTTCTACAGTGAGAGCATGACTGCACAGAGGAACGAGGAACTTGGATTGTGTGCATTGAAAATGGTCAAACCCCTTTGTCAGAAGGGTTTAAAGGAAGTTTACTTCACCCTTAAAACAACTGTCTACTTGTCATTTGTAATGCTTTTAAAGGTTTTAAAGGTTCGTGAACTTTAAAAACTACAATGATTAGCAGCAATAACAAGCTGAGGCATCATCTGCCTGTAAAAATCACAGATTTGAATCTAGAATGCTCTACAACTATCAAAGTACTGCTGATTTTGATCAGTAGTACTCAATTGTGCCTATAATTTTCTCAGAGGATGAGGAAGAAAAAAAATCTGACATCTGGACAGATGTAAAGTCACCAAGTAGTGCCTGTAACAGAGGAAATTAGATCAGGAGCACATGCAAATTGAGGCTTGTCCAGATAAGCCTCGTTGTATCTATAAAGACAAAAAGCTAAACTACAGTATTAAAGCCAAACAATCAGTATTAGTACTGAGTTGTTTCAAGAAAGTTGATGAACTTGACTTGTTGAAAGTACAAATCAATAAATATTGAGAGCCTTCAGTATGACCCATTCTACTGCCACTGTTTGTCTATGGAGAACCTGGAAATGTATGCTCAATGTATGCTAGTGAGTGTTTCAATAAGGGGCTGCCCAGAACCACTTTGCTTTCAAGTCAAATTAACAGGAAAATATGATTAAAAAACATCTGTCAAAAAAGGGCAATGTCAAGCTCGATCAGTTGTCTAAAACCCACATACTATACAGTTCATGTATCTTTTCTAAACATACTAATGAACTCCCACACTGCAATCCATCTTCCAAAGTAGGCGTGTGGCTCAGTATACAACCGTGGGACATTTGTGATGTTGTGATGTCATACATACAGTACTAAATAGGGATTATGGTTTGGAACATATCCACAGGTAATATTACCATCTTACCATCAATTGCTGTTTGGGCTAAGGTAATAGAAGTTAATAATAA
>JAUZST010007558.1:0-14100 GCA_034779995.1 Parotocinclus haroldoi | reverse complement strand
GGTTTTTACAATCAACAGGATGGTAATCAGGTGTGAGTGCCATAGGAATCTTTCAAATCTGACCATCACAACAAATATGGAAGTGCATCAAGAAACTGTCTCGTGGCCACATGTTGATTCTCAACAGACTGGAAAAGATTACTAAATTATTGGTCAAACAGACTGGGTACAAATGGAAAAGACCAAGGTTACTACTTAGGATGTTGTTTTATGTCATACTTATGTAGACATACAAAAAATGCTGATGGCTTTACAACCTTTCATTCACCAGTATTTTTTGATCCACAGCACAATAGATGAAGCAATAATTCTCATTCTGACGTATAAAACATCAGTTATTTTTCAGATATATGAAAATATAAAAGTTACTTGTTGGAAATTATTTTGTGGTATAATCACAATTCCAATATGAATATCTACCTGCTGATCTTCTGAGCTCAAACAGCAATTCAATTAACAACAATTAGGTGTACCTAATAAAGTGTCCCGTGAGTTTATATCCAAATGGATATCTGTTTATCAATTTCTATATTGCGTTATAGCACAATGAAAAATTAATTTAATTTCCGTCTGCTGAGCAGCGGCAGCTAGCCAGTGTCTAGACAAGGTATTAATCACATATGCACATTTCACATTTCTTTGAGATTACTGACTTCTTCTAAATATTAGTTTGGTTTAATCAGTGATAAATACTCAAAGTCGCTTTCACCCTGTTCTCAGGCATATCAGCTGATTTCTCTCAACATCCTGCCATCCAAACAAACAAACAGCCTCCTTTACAGAGTAAAAGAAATGTCAAATTAGGATTAAACATGACAAAAATGCCTAACTGCTAGTAAAAGGTCTTGTTTAGGTCTTTGTGGAAAATAACTCATATGGCAGAAGGATCATGACACAAAACACATCTCAATGAAGATCAATGAATGAAGATCAATGAAGATCAATTAATTAAAGATTATTTGCTGTCTATCAAGGATTTCCTCCACAGTCACCTTACCTAAATCCCATTGAACATTTTTGGGCTTATTTGAAGAGAGATATTATTCAATAAATCTTCAGTAACATCGCAAGACGCTCATCATAATATGGATTAAATGGAATGGAAATGGTATATACATGAAATGCATACCTTCTCATTTAGTGATTTTACATAATTTTATTTTACATTCTTTTATTCAAAATTGGCACCTCTTGCTTAGATGAAGCTTTGCACATATTGCCATTTTCTCAGTCTGCTTTATAAAATAGTCACCTTAAATGGTTTTTGGTTAACATCAGTGCCTTGTCAAGAGTTAATTTATTACACTTTTGCCATTTTAATGTGTTTGGCATGCCACTTTTAAGAAAAAAAAAACATAAAGAATAAGAGGCTTGGGCCAAGGAACACAAAGGAATGGGCATTAGACCAGTGGATATGCCATTCAATCTGGTTTGAACTTAGTGCAAAACCATTTGATTTTCAACAGGACAAATGGCCCCAAACACACCTCCAGGCTATGTAAGGGTAAGCTAAACCCAAATGAGATGGTCTGGGATGAACTGGACTGAAAAGTGAAGGCAAAGCAGCCAACTAGTGCTTAGCACTTTTGGAAAATCCTCCAAGACCATTTAAGGTGATTGAATCTTAAAGCTGATTAAGAGAATGCCTTAAGTGTGCAAAACTGTAATCAAATCAAAAGCTACTTTGAAGAATCTAAGACATATGTTGTTTAACACTTTTAAGTTCACTACATTACTCCTTATGTTTTCATAGTCTTCATAGTCTATATGACTTCAGTATTAATGTATCAGATTTATCAATTCAATTATTAATGAAAAAATATTGTATGAGGTGTGCCTAAAATGTAAAAATATTGTATAGAAACAAATGAAGAGCTAGATGGAAAAAATGAAAATTCAAAAGTAAATAGAAGGCAATGCTGAATACATTTGAAAACAGTCATAAAACAAAACAAGCAAGGGAGAGGAATACAACAAAACAACAAATGAAATTGATAAAAATATGAATCGGAAAAATATGCTATTACTATCTAAGACTGTAAGAAGATAAGTAAATAAAATACCTGGATTAATTGCACTTATTTGTATGTGTTACTTGTATAAAATACACCTGTCCACACACTTAATCAATCATACTAATACCTACCTATCCTGCCCAAGATCAAAAAGCTATCTAAGGACACCAATGACAAAATTGTAGACCTGCACAAGACGAGAATGGGCTACAGGACAACAGGCAACATCTTGGTGAGAAGGTAACAACTGTTACTGTTAATTATTAGAAAATATTAGAAGAAATACAAAATGACTGCCAATCTTCCTTGGTCTGGGGCTTCATGCAAGATCTCACCTGATGGGGTCTTGATGATTTTGAGAAAGCCGACAATTGCCAGCAAATTGCCAGGCCCGTTTGAAGTTCACCAATGGCAAGGGAACAGATAATGTCATCAGATGAGACCAAAATAGAGGTTTTTGGTATGAACTCCACTTGCCATGCTTGAAGGAAGAAGGAGGATGAGTACAACCTCAAGAATGTCGTCCCAACCGCGAAGCATGGTGGTGGAAACATATGTTGGGGGTGCTTTTCTACAAAGGTGAGAGTACAACTGCTCCATATTTAAGGGAGGATGGATAGGGTCTTGTATAATGAAATTTTGGCCAACAACCTCCTTCCCTTAAGAGCATTGAAGATGGGTCGTGGCTGGGATTTCCAGCATGACAATGATATAAAGCACACAGCCAGGGTAACTAAGGTATGGCTCCATAAAAAGCATTTCATGGTCCTGGACTGATTTAGCCAATCTTCAGACCTAAACCCAATAGAAAATCTTCAGAGGGAGCTGAAACACAATGTTGCCCAGCAACAGCCCTGAAACCTGAAAGATCTGAAGAAGTGTATCAAAATCATTGTTAACAACTAGAGGAAACGCCTGACCTCTGTAATTGCAAACAAAGGGGTTTGTACCAAATATTAAGTTCTGTTTTTCTATTGTATCAAATACTTATTTCATGCAATAAAATGTATTATTTAAAAATCATACAATGTGATTTTCTGTTGTTTTTTACAATGCTGCCTCTGTAGTGAAAGCGAGAAACATTGGGCAAAGAAACACCTGCTGCACGTGTGCTCTCATGATGAATGTTCTGCACTCATTCTGACTAATGTAGCATTCACGTTGAGGCAGTGGTTATTAACACACCGTGCTGTTTAAGGTGCACACCATCGTATTCCTAGTTATTATTTAATATTTAATCTGATAGACCATCTATCAATCTATCCACCTCACTGTCTCTTCCACCTTCTATCCATCCATCATTCCATCACTCCATTCATTTACCCATCTGCCATTTATCATTGTATAACTTCTTCATTCCAACCATCTACCCACCCATCTATCTAACCATCCATCAATTTGTCTGTGTGTCTTACCATCCATCTTTCTAGCCAACCGGCTATTTATCTAGTAACCCATGCATCCATTCGTCCATCTATCGCATTGTAATCCTTTCATTCCCCATAAACTCATTCATTCATCCCTTTTTAAAACTTTCATCCATTCCTCCCTCCCTCTCAACCCCCACCTCTTTCTCACCCCAATCTCCCTCTAACCCCTCTTCATTTTCAAGTCAGTATCATTTTAACATTCCATCACTATTGTGTATGGCAGCCCTCGACCCGAGAATAAACAATGAAATGTGAATCAGGATGAAAATAATCTTACAGGTATTTGCCATCTTAGAGTCTGCAGTCAGTCATATATAAATTATTTTGTGTGAATAACAGAAAACTAGTATGAGCAAACCTATATGACACCTGCTGATAGCAAAGAGAACCATGGCCTTGAAAGGCAGAGTGGCACATACCTGTTTTGAAATATCATAAAGCTGAAGTTTATATTGCCCTTTCTCACAGCTATGTAGTTTTATTTTAAAGGTAAATCTTCAAAGCCAAATACGAATAAGCAAAACAAACTAAAAAGTGATTTAAACAAAACAAATGTGCTAAAATATATAATTTGATTTAAAACTTAAATCAACTGCTAGAAATGCATCTGAATATCTATATATGCAGTCAACCTTCTGTAAATCTTTCTGCCTTTTCAAGGCATCTCATCCAACTGCAGCACTGACAGAACAATATTTACAACCTCCTGCTGAGGAAGACCCTTCGCTAACTCCAGCTGCTCCAATTCCTGTCATGGCTTCAAAAAGAGCAGGAGCTGGGCAGTAATGGTTAGATTCTGAGCTCCTAATAGTAAGTGTGTCAGAGTGAGGAACAGAACTGAAAGCTTCTTGTGTGTATCTGACAGGTAACAGCAAGCTAAGGCATTACAAAATCCGTTATTCCTTTAAAAAAAAGCTTGCACCTCGTTAGAGTTGTTCGATTTTTTTTTAGATTACTGGCGGATAGGTATGGAGTAGAAGAATCATGTCTAGGCTTTATAGCAAAACAAAGCAAACTGCACAAAAGGTCTTGAAACAAACCACAGTTTTAAGTTCTGAAGCCTTCTCATGGTCCTGACTATGATAATCGAGGTTAAAAAGGAAAACTGAATGAATGTTTGTGACATCTGGCTGCTCAATGATACAGTGGCTAGTGTTGTTACCTCACGCCTCCATGTACTGTCCCAAATGTTAATCAGTTATTGCCCTCTCCAAGGCCTGGAAGGCCACTCTCTCTCCTGCCTTGCATTCAACCATCCAACCTGCTATCCATCCATTTACTCAACTGACATCTACCTATTTATCAATTTGCGCTTCATTTATCCCATCTATCCACCATTCACAAACCTGTCTGTCTATCTGTCCTTCCATCAGTCCATCCATCAAGTCACTTAGCCATTTATTTACCAAGTCATACATCTTCAATACCTTCATCCCTCACTCACTATCACTATTTATTCATCTATTTATTTATGCATTTGCAATCCGTTCACAACCCCACATCGTGTTTATTGTCATGTAACATTTACAGGGGTGTACAGGTGAGTGAAAACCTGTGAAACTTCATTATGGGATAATTCATTTTGAAGTATTTCCAAATTCTTTTCGACCAGTATATTTTTAACTAATGTGCAAATTCTCAGGCAAGTCCTTTCGGGTTTTTATTTTCAAATAAGCTCTAAGAAACAAAGTAGACTACAACAGTGTAGTTCTCCACAATATTTATGACATTATTCTAGAGGTGCCTTCCGGCCAGGTCAGATGTCACACAAAGATGACAGTCTGTATCTGAGGAAGGTCAGGCCAAGCAGGTCCTACACTACATTTGCATCCTGAATAGCGTATGCTTCTTCCTATACTGCATGTATTATGGGCTAGGCTCACTATCATGACCAGGATGAGAGCGCTTAAAACAGAAAAAACCCATAGACATGTACCAAGTGAGTATCCCAGTGAGAGAGAGTGTGTGTGCCACCACAACCCTGAATTGGATTAAGCGATGGGATAGGGAATGAGATGGTTAGGCTCAATGATTGTGGTGTGATTGGCCACAATGGACAAATGCTACCAGCAGAAACACTGCAACACAGTAGCAACCTATCCCACTTGGGCACATTTGAGCTGAGATCAGATGAGGTGACTAAAGAGTTGATTCAGAATCAGTATTAGTAAGTCTTAAGACTTAATAAATGTATAGCCTAATTACTGTTCTTATATGGGTTTATTACAGGATTAAATACAGTATCTGCAGTTTGCCACCAAGAAAATGATGCTCCCATATGTTCCCCAACCTCCAGTGCACCGCAATAGCAGAGAACAATTGTCCAATTATGCAAGACATGTTCTTCCAGCTGCTTGAAATATAAATATATATATATCTTTTTTTTAGTGGGGCTTGTTGATTAATGATAAATAATGGCAATATCATGAGCAGTAGAGTTCCTATAGTTGGCTCCATCCCATACCACTGCGTGATATAGCGTAACCTTAGCCAAGAGAAAAAATCTATAATACATACCTTGGCATTGTAGCCTATAAAATGCTTGGCCAGGGCCTCAGGTGTATGCATCCATGACTTATCTAGAAAGAGACAAAGCATCATTAATTGTAGATCAGTCTAGTATATGCGTCACCTGATCACCTGAAACCAATTTCTAACAGAAGGTCAGTATGATGGGTGATGCTCCATAGTTCAGTTAATGTGAACAAATACCAAAATCAATAATACGATTATTGTATAAAAGAAGTGAGCACCAATAATAAGGTTACTTTTGACAAAGCTCTTTTAAATTCTTCAATACAGGAACATTTCTGCAAGTAAACCAGATAAAATGACTCCTCGTTCATTAGACAGAATGGTAATTAAATGATAAAAAATTGATGTTTGTCCGTACATTAATCTTATTCCTGCACTGCAGTTTTTGTATAATGCTATGTCAACAAGACCTGCAAGTGTTTTCAAATCGGTAGGACAAACGCAGACCTAAACTGTAAACTGTAAGATGCCACGTTCCTAAGCGCAGCATTAGATATTATTAGAGATGTTTAGAATATATAAATAAAAAGCTTCTCTTTTTGAGGGGCAGATGTACAACAATGTTTATGATATACAGGTCCACAAAACACTCACACACTACAGCAGGAACAAATCATGCAAATTGTGCTTGGAACTGCACGGAGATTAAAAGCTGCTGTTAAATGGTGAACGTGAAATTCAACCACTTGTGTTTTCAAAAAGCACAGGACTAAGAAGGAATGCAAGTTCTATAAAGTAGATGTAGCAACTACTAAGCCACAGCATGAATCTGTTATTTCACAGGTCCCTCCACAGGTCCAGGGACATTTCTAGACTGCTTGTTGTATTGAAGCACACAGAAAATACACAGGGGCACAATCCTACTTGTCTGCTTGGCAGTCAGTCAGAGAAGTAGAACTGTGCATAAAATGTAAGCCTGATTAAACCAATGAATTGGTTTCTCGTTAAAGTGGCCGGTGCTATGCGATGTATGAAAAATTAAGAACAAATGAACACTATTACAATAACCAAGAACTATTAATAATAGCATTAAATAAACATGACATATAGCTATAATTTATCATATTAATTGCTTGTCTGATGTTCTTTTACATTTACATTTACGTTATGTAGCAAAAGCACTTATTCAGAGCAACATACAGTTCATACAATCTTATAATCCAAGCTATTGTGGGTTAAGGGCCTTGCTCAGGGACCCAACTGTGGCAGGGGTGGAATTTGAATCCTGCACCTTCTGGTCCATAATCCAGTACCAGGGCACCACAGTCCACAATAAATATTTTAAATATATGCAGATTACTTTTTTGTGAAAAACGTCTAATGTTGAGAATGGGATCTAGACAAATTTGTTTCAGAAGAGACACTTTGCATGGCCATTACTACTTGTCTTAACAGACATTTAGGATGCATCTCTAACTGAAAGTGTCAGCTGTGCAATCGTTTGGAAAGATCTGACCTGCTGTGAATTGTAGGTGTTTTGTAGCTCTGCCCAGCAATACAGGAAAAAAAAAACATTTTACCTGCGTAATTTTAGAGGGTCACAGAAACCTTTTACTGGGGCACATGCCCTAGCCAGCAGCACAGGGTCTAACTTTAGTTAGTTACTGACATTAACTAGTTAGCTAGTTAGCTTAAAACACATGCCAAAGGAAAAAAAAACCTTAATCAAGTGAACTGTAATAATTAGATGTTTTTGGATGTTTACAATTATTTTATTGATATAGCATTATTCTGTTTGCATGTCTTCCAAACCTGTGCATTCACCACTATGGTAGGATTGCCAGATCAACTAAACCATTGAAAAAAACAGACTAAAAAGTAACTTTTACTGTTACTAGACAATGTCTATGAGATGAATAGATCAGATTATTATCACAAAAGACATTCATATTCAAACGTAAAAGTTTAACTTATTATTATACAGTACACTGAGCTCATTTCTTAAAAGAATTTTAGGATGAATCTCTTCTGTAGAGAAAAAAGAGAATCAACACATTACCCAATTAAAACTGGAGTCCTGGAAATCTAGCAGGGTAGTAATTGTGTTGTTTGTATAAGTCGTTTGTTTGTGTGCAAAAAGCTTGCTGTTACTTAGCAACACGCAGACAGAGTGATACCGTTTTTGTGTGTAAAGGCCATTCAGTTATCATAAAAATAAATAAAAAATTGCACAGTGGCAGTGATTTTCAACCAATTACATTGTAAGCTTGAAACTACCTGTTATAATTATATAATTACCCATTATCACAGGAAACAAAGGGAAATATAAAGAACAATACAAAGAACCTTTTCTACTTATCTACAATTTTTTCTTAATTATGATCAACTTATTCAGTTTCAAGAAAGACAAGTTCCTTGAATAGTCAGAAGACATAGGATCTATCCATCCATTATCTTCCGCTTAATCCACAAAGGGTCGTGGGCCAGCTGGTGCCCAACCAGCAACTCTGGGCGCAAGGGCAGGAACAACCCTAGACAGGACACCAATCCTTGCACACACACAGTCACACACTAAGGGCCACTCACACGCACGTCTTTCAGATTATTGGAGGAAACCGGAGTACCCGGAGTAAACCAGTGCAGACAAGGGAATTATATGCAGAATCCACACACAAAGGATACAGGCCGCTCCACTCTGGGATTGAACCCGGGACCTTCTTTTCTTGGTGTGAGGCAGCAGTGCTACCCACCAAGACATATGATCATCCATAATTTTATGTTCCACAAAAACATAAGTAAAAAGGTCAGTTTGATCTATATGGTTGTATTAAAAATAAAATGCAATGGAATTGTAATATTCCACATAACAGTAATGTTCAGACTTGAGACTGGACTCAAGTTCATATTTGTCTTGATTGCAATTAAGAACACTGCAGACTGAAACTGTAAATACTACTGCTTGCATTAAGTGTTATTGTGTTCAATTTTATTTAAGCAGCCTACCCAGCAATTAAGTGCGAATCATTCATCAAAAAGCCATTTGATTTTTTTTTTACTCCGAGTATAAGATGGATTAGACGTTTCAAAGTCACCTTACTGATCGTGAAATTAAATGCTGTAAAAGCCTCCCACTTATTTCTAGGAGAGAAAAAAAACTGACTGTAATTAAGGGTTTAAAATGTCAATTCCATATTGATCTACAGGGCAAAAAAGAAGGATAATGGTTCAATAGCACACTTTTCCGAACGATGAACGAGCAGATGTTCTTTAATCAACTTTTGCTATTTGTTATATTTTTTTGCTATATTTCTGTATCAGCTCTGGTGGAAATTAGCCGTTGCAACATAATATAAGTTTGTCTCCTGCACTATTAATTGTCTCATGTCAGCCTTAGACCAAATGACTTTTCATCAAGCGTCAAAGTGGTGGAATAGAAACAAGACAGTCTTGCTAAAGGTGTGTTGTGTTCGACTTATTTCTGTCATTTGTTGCTACTTGATCAAGGTTGTTCAGTCTTAAGTCAGTCATTTTCTTATAGTAACCTTCCAATTAAATCAACTGTGTTAACATTATTGTTTAAGAATATTAAGTGTTGTGGCGAGAACACTGACGACAACCAATAGATGAGCTCTCTCTGTCACCAAACGAGATGCAGCAACGCAAGTACAGGAAAGTCAACGTTGACGTTTCTTCAAATTTATATCACAATGGAGTGAATGAATAACGAATGATGATGAGTAACCTGATATATGTAAATTAAGTAATGCAAAATCATCTTAAAAGCAGTTGCAATAGTTGCTATAGCTTCCCAGTCTTAGCATTGTCATAGTCTGTGACTAGGGTGTGAGAGATGTGAGAGAGTAAAAGAGACTTTAGTCTTTTCAGTGTCTTGAAAGATTCTTCATTCAATGTGAGCGGCACGGTGGCTCGGTGGGTAGCACCGCTGCCTCACAACAAGAAGGTCCCAGGTTTAATCCCAGGGTGGACTGGCCTGGGTCCTTTCTGTGTGGAGTCTGCATAGATTTACTACGGGTACTCACAGTCCAAAGAAATGCGTGTTAGGTTAATTGGTGTCTCTAAATGGGCACTGATTTGTGTGTGTGTGTGTGTGTGTATATGACTAGTCTTGAGATGAACTTGTGTACGGATATAACCTTGTGTGTGTTGCTGAGATGGCCACTGATGCCAATAGCGAGGTTAAAGAAGACAAATAAACAAACAAACTTTATTGAATGTTGGCATAGACATGCCTCAACCATTCCCATCTGCATCTACAAGTTTTCTTGTCTTCAAGCACAGGGATGGAAAAAAAGACCTACCTGTAGATGCACACTGACAAAGGACTGATTAAAAGTATGCTAATGCAGCAACATGACTAATCAAGAATTTAGGTCTCTGTAGCAAAGTTTACATGCAGCCAAATAATACATTGTTAATTGCATTTTAAGATCAACTAAACCAAAAAAAATGGAAGTGAAGTAATCCAGCTGATGGCAATTCTGGTGAACTTTCTTTTGCACTAAACAAGGCCTTTTAAATAATGAGTTAAATGATAATTATATTACGATAACTACATGGTGTAAATTCTAATATTCTCTCGCATCCTGTGCGCATATGTGTAATGCTGGGTGTATGCGGATATTAAAAAAATTTTTTTATATATATATATATATATATATATATACAAATATTTAAATTCAGTCAGAATCTGCAATCAGAATGACTTCATTTGGAAAACTGCTGGAAAATACACAGCCATTTTGTAATGAACAAATCTCCTATTTGACAGCAAAATCCAGGTTCCCTTTTGAGTGCAGTGTTCAACCAGATTGCAAAGAGAAGAAAGCATCAAAAAAATAAAACCTGACGTATACTGAATAGATGCCATGACATTTAAGTTCTTTAGCCTTTATGGGAACCTGGCATTCTAAAAAAAGAGCAGGTCTAGATTGAGCCAATCTATCTTTTCGCTTCAAAATCTTTTTTCACGGAACAGGTGGAGCTGCATGCATCACAAATATTCATGCTATCATAACTCTACAACCCATCATTATGAGTTCTGCTGTCTAACGGCATAGGTTTAAACATTTCCATTCAGATGACTGTATTAGGTTCATTTACCTAGTACCTGCACTTACTGGGCACTGTATCAGGTTCACTTATACTATTATTACTACCACAAAACACTGGTCTGGAATATATTAAATGATATGCAAATAGTCAGTTTTTAAAGTCCACATGTTAGAAAGGTGTAGAAATGGGCTGGTGTAAAGACTTGACAAATTGTCAGCATTTAAAATTCCACAAGAAGGACTGTCACAATTATTACATACTCGCCTAATCACAATCATTTAAGATTATCACAGTTAACTGAGAATATTATAACTATAATATTATAGACTACAGTATTCTTCCAAAATGGTAGATTATTGCAAAAGAAACAATGTGAAATGGTTGCACTTGCTTACTAAGTGGGTTACTACTTTATGTTTGAACAAAAGAAACCAATAAATACATTCATTGAGACATAATTAGGGTTAAAGACTTGTTTCAAAACTTTGCTTATGCTTTGCATTCTTGTTTATATATACACTGCTCCTAACAATTAGGGGATATTTCAAAATGAATATTGAGCAAAAAAAAAAAAACATTTGATTTTTTTTTTTATTAAACAAAAACATAAGTAAAGCAAATTGCAAGTCAAAGAAAGTTGTTCTATAATGCAAATGAAATACAAAAAATAACTTTTATTTAAATAAAAAAAATATATATAAAAGGCTGAAAAAGTTGGAGTATCTGAAAGTGCACATGCTGCGATTTCACAGCCCTTGCAATCAAACACTTCAACAGCACTTCCAAAGATGTGATTAGCAGACTGTGGGATGGCTTTCAAGAAACTAGAACAGAACAAAGAAGACTAGGGCTGGTTATTGATGTTTGCACTGAGCCCCACGTCATCAGCAATGGATAACTGACTGCTGTCAGGTACTGATGAGGTCCTTCACCTGCATCCTATGCTGGAGCAGTTGGACTGACTGTCACATTCTTCAGACCTGAATCATCTGAAACATCTGGCATCCCACTACACTTCTTGAGCTGGAAGTTGCCCTGGAGAAAGGGTGGCAGATGATCCCACAAGAACTGCTGGACAATCTGATCCTGTCAATCACCATAATTGAGTTTGTGTAACTAAACAGCTTTCTATGACTTTCATTTGCGTTATCTTGTTTATTGCAATAAAAACACTAAAAGGCTCGTTTTTTGATCGCTTTATGTTCATTTTGAAAGATCCCCTAATTTTGTGAATAGTGTATTTGCAGGCTATTGTGTGAGTCTTTGGGTGCATGCACAAGTGTGTCATTTACAAAGTAATCTGTATTATCTGATAAACAATTATGGTTGGTAATCAAGACGGTTGTTCACTCACTTCAGCCTTGTACTTCATTAGTCACATTCAATGAACAGACCAATAGTTTGTTAAGGTTTTTGGGATGCTTCCAATCAGCACGATGAGTTCAGCATCACGATGGGTGAATGCGTAACAGTTACATTGCAGAATGTACGATTTCATAAATGTGAAAACAAAACTCCACAAATCAAGCCTTAAAAAGCCTTAAAAAGACATAATGCAATGAATTACTGGGACATCCCTCACTCTAATCCTGTACAAACTTATGAAATCAGTCAAAAATGACCTGTATTGTATGATATTTATGATTAAATACAGTATTTTCCTTGAGGAATTATTTACACCCAAGAATATCAGAAAAACCTAATACTGTTAATATGGGACAGTACCCACTAAGGTTGGGAAAACTTTAAAATGCCTTGATGGCACAGGTACCTCATTTTCAGTTTGAGGACTTTTAACTGTTCAGCTCTGCCTACACATCATGATCATATGGCAGGGTTATGGTGGGTGTTCGAGTGATCTATTATCGCAGAGCTTCTAATATATTTTAAACCAGGTCTTTTAACAGTCATTACAGGCTCATCTATCCGAGTTCATCACTCTCAGGTCTGGAGACTAGTTTGAGTAACGATGATAAAAGAAAACTCTTGGCACTCCATACACATATCTATCAAAACAGTGGCATGACGCCATTCATCTGAAAGCCTCATTAAGTTTATTTCATCTGCACAACATCTGCAGACTGCAATTTTGCAATTTTGTACAGGGTGTATTCAGTAACATGGTCGTTGCTTCATTTGCATATCACTGCTATTATTATTATTATTAAGATTATTGTTGCCTCATCTAGATTTCTTTAGAACTAAGACAACACCAAATATTTTACTACTATTTAATAAACCCAACTAAAAAAAGTTTAATGTGTATTTTGTGTTTAATGTATATATTTACATTATTCATGTTGTATCAGGGTTGATTTATTAGTAGATTTTTAACATATTGCAATGTTAAGAGAAACATTTTTCATGTTTAATATTACATAAATTTGTTTTTAACGATTAATGGAGGACATATCAGTTAATACCTGTGAATAAATGCTTCATTTTTATAATAATTGCCTTACAGGCACTGAGCGCAAAGGTTATTACTTTTGCCTCTCACTGATACAGTATGCAGTGTTACATAATTTCCTATTATAAATATTGTAAAATGTAAAATTTTGAAATCTATAATTTTTTTATCGGTTCTTACAAATGTCCTTATTTATTTCCTTTAACCTTCCACCCCTTCTTGCATTCTGTTTTTTTCTGCACCATTTAGTCTTCCATTTGTTGTCCACTAACTGTCGTATCCAAAAATCTAAATTTTAGTTTGCACATTCTCCTGTTCCTTTCTCTTTGTGTTTGTCATTGTGTCCAGTTTTTCACATTTATTTTAATAGTTTCATTAAAATTCTGTTAAATTCTTTTTACCTTCTGTTCTTTTGTCTTAAATTTTACTTGTATTATACTTACTACAAGTAACTTACTACTTGTATTATGCCTTGATTGTTTTTTACTTATTTATACTCGACCATTCCCGACAGTTTCTCATTATTTTTCAACTCTTTCATATGTTCTTGTTCTATCTTTCCATCTCCCTTCTCTTTTTTTCTTTTAATGCCCCACAGAATTCCATTTGCCCATATATGATATTCTATCCATTGCTCATCAAAAATTCTTTATTTTTCACAAACTTTATTTTATTAAAGTAAATACGTATATATATA
>JAUZST010007557.1:0-14101 GCA_034779995.1 Parotocinclus haroldoi | reverse complement strand
AGAACTGTGGTTTAGAGCTGTGATCCAGAGCTGTGATCCAGAACTGTGATCTAGAACTGTGGTTTAGAGCTGTGATCCAGAGCTGTGATCCAGAACTGTGATCTAGAACTGTGGTTTAGAGCTGTGATCCAGAGCTGTGATCCAGAACTGTGATCTAGAACTGTGGTTTAGAGCTGTGATCTAGAATTGTGATCTAGAATTGTGATCTAGAGCTGTGATCTAGAACTGTGGTTTAGAACTGTGATCTTTAACTGTGATCCAGAGTTGTGATACAGAGTTGTGATCTTTAGCTGTGGTTTGGAGCTGTGATCTAGAGCTGTAATTTTTAGTTGTGATTTTGAGCTTTGATTTAGAGTTTTGAGCCAGGGCTGTGATCTAGAGCTGTGATCTAGAGCTGCGATTTTGAGTTGTGATCTAGAGCTATAATTTTTAGTTGTGATTTTGAGCTTTGATTTAGAGCTGTGATCCAGAGCTGTGATCCAGAGCTGTGATCCAGAGTTGTGATTTTAAGCAGCGATCTAGAGCTGTGATCCAGTCCTACTTGATTTAAAAGGTCCCGGTTCTGTTTTTCGAGGTTTTAGCGTTTCTCAGCTCTGGTTTATATAAAGTTTTTCTCACTGGGACACATTTTTGGCCAGAGATTTTGTTTGTTAGAATGTAATCGTTTATGTTTGTACTGTATATCGACTGCTCACAAAAATTACTGGACATTTTCATTATGGAATATTTGATTTTTGGATATTTCCTAATTTTGGTGAGCAGTATATTTAACATTAATGTGGGAAAGAAAATGTGTTTAAAAATGTTTTCCAGTTTTAAGGTGTGGTTTAAGTTCAGAACCAATGATGTAGAAGTGAAAAAGTGACTGCTTGTGACAATTTTTAAATACACACACACTCTGTGCTACACACGCGTGCGCTCAGGGGTATATATATATATACACACACACACACACACACACACACACACACACACACACATTCAGGGAAACACACACCTCCTGTTTTGGCGATGATATGCAGGTCGCTGGACAGAGGCCCGTCTCCCACTGCAGTAAAAGCCAGCACTCTGATGTAATAGGTCTTGTTGGGGGTCAGATTTTGGATGGTTAGGAAATTGGCACCACGGACCATCTCCTTCTCCCACTGGTTAACCGGCAGCGAGGAGTCGGCTGTGTAATACACCCGGTAGCCGACCACTTGTCCGTTGGCTTCCTCCGGTTCCTCCCACTGCACCATGGCGGTGGAGACGCTAAGCATGCGACCCCTGACCCTGCGTGGCGGGGAGCTCGGGGCTTGCTCTGCAGTACGAGCCTCTACCGTCGGGCTCGGGGGTCCGCGGCCGATCGAATTCACCGCCATGACTCGGAAGTGATAGTAGGAGTAAGGGCTGAGGCCTCCCACGCTGTAACGGGTCGTGGCCACGGCATCGATCTCTTTGAAGGGATCCTGGGACGAGGCGGCCCGGTGCTGGATGACATAATAGGAAACGGGTAGCGGGTTCCCACTGTCCCACATTAGGGTTATGCTAGTGGCCGTACGCTCCATGACGACGGGAGCTCCCGGAGGGTTTGGGAGGGCTGGAGAAAGATAAAGTCGGAGCTTAGATAGTATCCCAAAATATTACTGTTATAAGTAGAGTCTGGAGAGTCTAGCATGTGAGTCTGAACTGAGTCTGGAGTCTCTAAGGTGAGTCTGAGCTGAGTCTGGAGTCTCTAAAGCGAGTCTGAGCTTAGTCTGGAGTCTCTAAAGCGAGTCTGAGCTTAGTCTGGAGTCTCTATAGTGAGTCTGAGCTTAGTCTGGAGTCTCTATAGTGAGTCTGAGCTGAGTCTGGAGTCTCTAAAGTGAGTCTGGAGTCTCTTAGCATGAGCTTACATTCTATCCAAACTACATGCTGGTAAACCTGTTGTTTCACCTCTTTGCTTTTTGTTTTGTGTACCATTTTAGATCGGGTCCATTATGCCCGGTGCGTCACGCCACACTTGCCTTTGACCGTGATCTGTGCCACCGTTTCGATGACTCCCAGAGTGGACATGGCCACGCAGGTGTAGTTGGCGGACTGGCGGACGTCCGTGAGCTCCAGCACATTCTTTCCAATAGGCATGTCGTCCTCTGGGGTCAGGTCCTCCGTGCCGAGCATCCACTTGACGTAAGGCGTGGGAACGCCCACGGCCTGGCAGGTGATGTTCACCCCTCCGCCGGGCATGACTTCGTAGTCCATGGGTGGCACAGAGAAGCGTGGAGGGATTCGACGCACTGGGAAAGAGAGAGCTTGTTAACGTTTATCTTTTGTTTCTTTTCCCTCTTTTTTTCCCGCTTTGGCTTATACAGCCGACATATATATATATATATTTGGACTGTGGGAGGAAACCGGAGTACCCGGAGTAAACCCAAGCAGACTCCAAACAGATAGGGCCCAGGCCACAGTTCTACCCAATGGTACTCGGAAATAAAAACTGGTCTTTCAGCACTGGACGTTCAAATGATTATTTTCTTAATGCCTTAAATATCTTTCACTTTTGCGCTTCGACGTTTTTGTTTATGTATCTTTTTAACTTGACCTACTAGGAGCTGGATTTTTTTTAAGCTTCGAAGTGTTTGCAAGGGGATCCTGTATTGCCTGGTCTGGAAGCGTTTCTTTAGCTCATTCCCTCTTGGTTGTGTGCAGCCAGCCAGTTGTGGTCTATGCACACCTGAATGTTGGAATTTACCGTTAATCGGTGCTAATAGCTTTAACAGAAGTTCACTTACCGTCTCGGAGCTCTGGCGCCATGTCGAGGTGGGGCATCGGAAAAAGAGGGAGAAACGAACAACAAAAGCATCTCAGTACCTGCAGAGCAATTCGGCAAAAGCGCTTAACCCGGGGCTGATGCGTTGCCCGGGGGATGTTCCCCTGACCGTCCCCTGTCTGCTCCCTCAGACACAGCCGTTGCGGCCAGAAGGCACCATCTGGACTTGAGCCCGGGTTCCTGGGCCGGCAGCGCCACCCGAGTTAATTGAAAAACTGGATCGGCCAGTTGGACACCCTCAGGCTTCTGGGGGCTTCTGACCTCGAGCGCCACCTACTGCTAGCTTTCTTTTAGCTGCTGCGCGTTTACGGTGAACGAAACATCGACCGGCTGCAGCTCTAGGTCAGATTTGTACCCCGCTTACCGGGTCTGAAGCCGAACCCAGGACCAAGCCCACTGCAGGTCCAAGCAGGGGTCACAACCAACCGTGCCCGTGCGCCAACCCAGCAGGCTGGAATGTGCCATCGGGACTCGAACCCAGGCCACCTGATGCACCCGAGGGCACGTGGGCGTCGGCGGACGCACCTCTGACGTAGAGGTTGGCGGGCGTTGAGTAGCGCGTCCCTTCGCTGTTTGTAGCCACGCATTCGTACTTCCCTTGATCGGTTTCTTCACTCCGGTCAATCTGCAGCGCGCCTAAACACACGCACACGCACACGCACACACACACGCACACACGCACACACACACACACACACACACACACACACAAAGTGTAGGAGAAAACTCTTGCTTTTGAAAACCAGCTCAGTTCCCTTTGCTTCTGCCCTTCCTTCCTGTGTGTGTGTGTGTGTGTGTGTGTGTGTGTGTGTGTGTGTGTGTGTGTGCGTGTGCGCTTCAGTCATCTTTGCATTCCGTTGTCAGAAACCTCGAACAACCCGTTAACATAACCAAATTCTAGTTCTTTGTAGGGATTGCCACATAAAAGACAAACGTCGATTAAAAACAGGTGAAAACAGGAAATAACCTTTGGAGAAAAGGATCAGATTCATTCACATGTGCACCTTCCTAAACGAAAGGTTAAAAAAAAACAAACCAGAAGTTTGGATCAGAAAGATGACATTGTGGTGGAAACAACAGAGGACAGTGTCCGGAGTGGGACGTTTGCTGAGAGGTGAAATGAGCTTTCGGTAGAGGACAGAAAAGTGATGAGTGCATCCACAGGGGGACCAGGAGAGTGGCAAAAGGTTCGAAAGAAGTAAACAGTTTTCTGAGGAATCGTTCCTTAAAGAAATCCAGCAGTTAGTTGTTTTTTTTTGTTTTTTTTTTGTTTTGTTTTAAAACCCAATCTCTACAGCTTAAGACGTCACCCTCATCCTGCAGCCTCGACCTTGGCATCAGACTCGTCCGTTACTCAAATCCCATTGTGCAGTCGTAACCGGATCTGTCCCAGACTGCTTTAACTCTTTATATAAGCTGGGATTGTTTTTAATGAGGTTAACGCCTGGAAATTCTTTCTATATCTTTCGCCAAGGAATTAAATCCCAAATATGTTTCCCTGATAATAACCAGTAATAACCAGTCCAATTACCTTTCTGTCTCTCTGATCTATCTGTAGTTCTATGCATTTAATTATATCTCCCATCCATCCATCCATTTATCCACAGTATCTATCTATCTATATATATATATTCATCCATCCACAGTATCCATAAATATATTCATCCATCCACAGCACAGTCTCTCTCTCTCTCTCTATATATATATATATATATTCATCCATCCACAGTATCGATCTATCAGTCTCTCAATATATACACTGCATAAAATAAGGGGATATTTCAAAATACCCCATAGAATACTTCCTACATTTTTGTAAGCAGTGTATATATAGACCCGTCTATCTGTCTACACTATGTATCTATCTCTATCTCTATCTATATATATCTATATAGACCCATCCATCTCTCCATCCATATCTATATATCCATCCATCTTGATCATAAAGCAGCCGGGCTCATCTCTAGTTAAGGGTGAAGCAGCACCAGAGAGAGATTAGGTTCAAAAAGTCACTGGCGTTGGTTTAGATAACTGTTAACTGCTTTAGATTAACAAAGTGCCTAGCTGGTAAGGGGAGTTAATACATAAATAAATCAATTAATTAATTAATGATAAAAAAATATATATATATATCAAAGAGCGAGGGGAGGGAGAGCGAAAGAAAGGGGAAAGAGCGACGGATGAGAATGCGATGGTTAGTTTTAGACTCTTACCTCTGATTGGTGTACCCCCTGGATGGGTGAGAATGAACGCAGATGAGAGATTAAAGAAAAGAGTTAGTGCAGCGAGAGAGAGATAGAGAGAGAGAGAGAGAGAGAAGGAAAAAGGGCATGTAATTCCTCTTGTCTTAAGTGCTAAGTGGGTCAGTAACATCATTGCTCCATTTCGACACGAGGCTTTGCATCTGCGTAACACGGACTGACGGGACGGGAAGAGAGCCCTAAGAGAGTGCCTCCTTATTTTCGTTTCAGGGCTAACACACGGGGCTTAACACTCAAGACAGGCAAATTCACACCCGCAGAGAGAAACGGGGAAGCCTCGGGTTCAGGGGTGGGGGGAGTCCACTGGAAAAATCATTCAGCCCTTAAGACTGGCAAGCTCTACTGAGTCGGGTGCGAGAGAAAGAAAAGAGCGGGATTACAAGTCGTCCAGCGGTGAGGGGAGAGAGCGAGAGAGAGAGAGAGAGAGAGAGCAAGAGAGAGAGAGAGAGACAGAGAGAGCGAGCAAGAGAGAGCGAGAGAGCGAGAGAGAGAGAGAGAGAGAGAGAGAGAGCGAGCTGCTGAGCGAGGGAGTGAGTGACAGTGACACTGGAGTTAAATTCCACATGTGAGGGGGTAGCACTCGGGTGAAGATGACTAGCTCTACATGATGGGAGTGCATACTCATACTCAGGTGTCAGGTGTGTGTGTGTTGTGTGAGGAGGTGTGTGTGTGAGATTGCTGGCTGTGTCCATGTAGGGTCCAGGCTGGCCGTTCTACTCAATCGCATACCATACCATGCACTTTATTAACGCTAGGCTACAGCTGGCAGGGCCGTGTGTGTGTGTGTGTGTGTGTGTGTGTGTGTGTGTGTGTGTGTGTGAGAGAGAGAGTGTGTGTGGTGTCTCGAGAGTGACAGTGACTTACCGAAGGACTCTGTAGATCAAAACACAGAGAGAGAGAGACAGCACATGGATCACTTAACATTACTTTGCATAAGAAGAAGTACCAGTCTCATACCATACCACTCCCTCCATCCCCCCATCCCCCCTCCCCCTTCCCAAAAACCCGACTCGGGGTGCATGCCCACTGAGGCTCTGGGCAAAGGATCCAATTTTACCATCGCATCCTGGTCAGGACTGTGGGACGTCCGGCCCCTATCCTGGAATTGACTGGGTGCAGGCAGAGGTGCGCCCTTCCGGATCCGGTTGTGGCATCCGAGCCACGAAAAAAAAAACTGCGCTCGCTTTGGGCGTTTCATTTGTGTGGCGGTGGGGTGTCCCGGTGCCTGGTCCCATCAGGGAAGAGGTTGGGCGGTGCAGTGACAGAAAACTGCGACGGAGGGCAGCCTGGACCAAAATGTACCTCTTCCTCCACCGAGAGAATTCCAGGATAAGCCGTGGCCCCTTGTCCTCCTGACCCACCCCGTGCCCCTCTCCAGGATAAGTGGGGGCACAGCTTTTGCGACGTAATCCTGGTCAGGATCATGAGGGGTCCGGAGCCTGTCCCGGGATTGGCTGGTATACCGTGGGAGCACCCAGCCCGGGGGTCAAACCCAAAACAAGAATGTTTTGATGTCATTGGTCTGAGGGTTGCTGGATCTGGTGCCTTTTTTCAGGTGTACGTGTCCAGGGCGGGATGACGGTCGGTCACATGGCTGCACCTCTGCCTGCACCCTGTGAATTCCGGGGACCAGGATATGTCGGGGGGGGGGTTAAGAAACGGGGGTGGTTGGGGAGGAAATGGGTTGGGGTTGGGTTGCGGGACTCCCGGGATTCGCAAGGAGTCAAGGCGGCGGTCTGTTACAGGCTTCCATAACCACACCACCTGACCGTCGTAAAGGTTGTAAATCCAGCCCAGGTATGAAACCCAGATGGCACCACCAGGACTCGAACCATGGTGGCCGGAAAGTTTGTGGCCCTTTGATTTAAAGGCTCGTATGAGAACCTTTTTGGGAGACTTAACAAACATGACGCCGTTCCTACCTGAGCGCAGCTGTTTGATGCGTCCGTGAGTGTGCGTTTCGATGGGTAAGAAGTCCTTAAACCAGCTGATCTCCGGGTCCGGGGTGCCGCTAGCCGCACACAGCATGGTGGCTGTGCGCGAGCGTTCCACCACCTTGAGCTGAGGACCCATGTCTATGGACGGGAAGCCAGCAGGAACCTGGTCCTCTAGAATACGCACACACAAGCACGTGTAAACAAACCGGTCGCATGTCCAGTTCGCGTCTGTCCTAAGAGTGTCTGAGAGGGCAGACACAAGCCTCCGCTTGGCCGCTGCCAAGGTCGTTTTGGCTCGTCTGCTAACTGTCCGAGAGGGAAGGTCTTGTCACAAAGCCCACCCTGGCTACACTTACGTGCTCTCCTAGGAGGACGTTCTGCCTCGTGGACCTAGCCGGCCATTTGGGGGATGGGTTCGTACTAATGGTGGAATCGTGACGTTAGGACTGATGTTCCGTAGGCGCTTGCCCGGGTGACTTTGAGCCGGAGGAATTTTGGATGGCCTGGCAACCTAAAATGCTTTGCCTTCTGTAGATGACTGTTGTTCACCAGCAGTCCCACAGCCTTACGTTGTTTTCAGGACTTCACACCCCCTTAAGTGGACCGACCTCAGGCCACCTCCCGGGGACTTTTGCTCTGTACAGCTGTGACTGCTCATCTGGTCTAATCGATGCACCCGCCCAAGGGGGTGTGGCTAAGAGTACAGGTGTACCTCGGTCCTGAACCACCTCAGAACTCTAAACCCTAACCCGAAACCCTAATGGCATCGAGCTGCCATCGATGTTCTACTCTAAGACTCTATCGCTCTCTTTTGGATCCCTTTATGGGGCGTCTTCATGCTTCCCCTCTTCTTTGTGAAGTGTATTGATATGGCAGGGATGATGGGAAATATTATTCAATATCCTGTGCTCTTACCCCGCAGCACAGTGAGCCGGGTCGAAGCGCTGATCTCTCCGGCATCGTTCGATGCCACGCATTCGTATACGGCGTCGTCGCGTGCCGTCCTCAGCGGCTGCACCCGCAACACTGAACCCGAGCCATCCTCAAAGTCAATGACCTACAGACATCAGAGTGAGACAGAGAGTGAGACAGAGAGAGTGAGAGAGACAGAGCCAGAGACAGAGCCAGAGACAGAGCCAGAGAGAGAGACAGAGAGAGAGACAGAGAGAGAGACAGACAGAGAGACAGACAGAGAGAGAGACAGAGAGAGAGACAGACAGAGAGACAGAGAGAGACAAAGAGAGAGAGACAAAGAGAGAGAGACAAAGAGAGAGACAGAGAGAGAGACAAAGAGAGAGAGACAGAGAGAGAGACAGAGAGAGAGACAGAGAGAGAGAGAGAGAGAGAGAGAGAGACAGGGATACAGAGAGAGAGGGAGACCGAGAGAGAGAGAGAGAGCGAGAGAAACGAGAGAGACAGAGAGCGAAAAACAGAGAGAGAGTGAGACAGTGAGAGAGAGAGACCGAGAGAGAGACCGAGAGAGAGACCGAGAGAGAGAGAGAGAGTGAGTGAGTGAGAGAGAGAGAGAGTGAGAGAGAGAGTGAGAGAGAGACGGAGAGAGAGAGAGAGAGAGTGAGACAGTGAGAGACACAGAGAGAGAGTGAGAGAGTGAGTGAGAGAGTGAGTGAGAGAGAGAGAGAGAGACGGAGAGGGAGAGTGAGACAGTGAGAGACACAGAGAGAGAGTGAGAGAGTGAGTGAGAGAGTGAGTGAGAGAGTGAGTGAGAGAGAGAGAGAGAGAGAGAGAGAGTGAGTGAGAGAGAGAGAGAGAGACGGAGAGGGAGAGACATGGATTGGTTGGTGCTGTATCTAAACCAAACCAACCATCTTTAAACCTCTCCAGTACGAACAACATTATTCCCATTAGAACCTGCACCTGAATGGAACGAACGTAAAAACAGAGAAGTTTAAATGAAACACGAACCACCAAAAGATTCATACGATGTTTAATGACTTCCTGTCTAAAAATGACTTAGCCAGCAAAAAAGACATAAACGCTGCAGTGAAAGACATCAATTACATCTTCCAAACACTGGCTAAAATGGCAGAGTATTCAAACGCTTTAAAAGAATATAGATCAACGTTCAACCAGAAAAAAAAAAAAATCCGTATCAATAAGAACTAAAATTGATCAGATTGAAGAGGCCATAGATACCAACTCCTTGTGGGAACTTGAACCCCAGTGATAGATCTCTGCCCCTCCAAAACGGCAGCACGTGGAAGTCCTACTTCCAAAAAAGATCATCAAATCTCCAACCAGATAAAAGGAAAACCTAACGAACTGATTAATACTATTAAAGACAATCAGAACCCAATCAATTAAAAAGACTTCAACTAAAGAAAGCCTGCGGACCAGACTGGATCAGTAATGAAAAAAAAAATGTAGCCCCAAAGCAGCTGAAGCTCTTTAAATTAAAATGATTTAACTTCATATTAAACTCAGGACATTTCTGGAACCAGGGATTAATAAGCCGACCCAAATAATGGCAGACCTGTGGACCTGTGTATGTATCAGTCTGGGGAAGATGTTCCTCAGCATTATAAACACCAGAATGATGGCCTTCCTCCAGAACCATCACGCACTACACAGTTCAGTCTCCCAGGTCTAACTCTGCACGATTCAGAGATCAGATGCTTACCGTACGCTGATGATCTGGTTCTGATGTCACCCACAGAACAGGGGCTCCAGCAAAGCCTGGACCTACTGGGACAGTACTGCAGCAGATGGAACCTAAGCGTGAACCTGAGCGAAACCCCAATCCTGATCTTCCAAAAGAGATCCAGAAGTCGGGAAAACAGATATGAGTTTAGCTATAAACTCCTTTATAGGTCCTAAACCACGGCACCAGCTACACCTGCCTGGGCTCTCGGTGACAAAGCCAGAAGAGCCCTGTGTGCTAAAGAAAATTTTAGGAGTGCTCAGAAGTGCGTCCAACAACGCCTGCCGGGCCCGAACCGGGCCTTTACCCCCTACGTATCGACATCCGACACAGAGCGACGAAATACTGGCACTCGCTCCGTCAGGCCGAGCCACATTCAATTAAATATGAAGCCCTGATCTCCGCCCACTCTGCCAACTCACCCGGAACCTCAGTGACATCGTCAACCCAAACTCGCCCTCATCCACAAAGCTCTAACCCTCAACAACGAGCCCATACGGAAAACTGAAATCAATCCGTCCAAACAAACTGAAATGCTGTCAGACCCTAAAGCCAACGAACACCAGTGACCACGAGCTGGAGGTGCAGAGAGGGAGACACCACAAAAACTGGAAGCCCAGAGAGATGAGGTTCTGAAGCAGGGCGAGGAACGAAGCCCATTTCCTCCTCTACTGCCCTAAACACTCATCCAACGGAGAACAGTTCTCTAAGCAGATAGAGGAACTGAACTCCGGCTTCTCTGCTCTCTGTGAGGATCAGAAGGCTCCGGGTGATCATCATCTGCAGATCGTCAAAGCTCCATCTCACCCCCATATATAAACCCCCATAAACATGGCCATTGTGCTCTGGAGTCCAATTGCACTGTGCTTTATGGCACTCCAGTAGTCCCAGCAGTACTTGTACTACCTAGTACTACCTCTCCCCCAACCACCACCACCGCGCCCCGCCCCAAGTGCAGGTATGTCGTTACCTCAAATCTCTGATTAGTGACTTTTTTGCCTTTTCTGCTCCAGGAGATTCTGGGCTGAGGATCCCCCGCCGCCTGGCACACGAACGAGGCCACGCCGCCCTGCACGCCCGTCTGATCGCTCGGCGTCCGGGTGAAACGAGGAGGCGCTGCGAGACAAGAGCGAGTACGCGAATCACGTTCATGACACGGCGAAACACGGCAGCGACCGTTTCCTCCCTTGTCCTTGCTCTAAGAATTCGTACTGTCTTGCACTTCTAGAACTTGCGTTAGCACCATGGGAGCGCGGCGGGGGAAACGAAAACCGCCCTAAATCTCCCATCAAAGAAATTCCTCGAATAACTCTTACACTCTTAATAACTCTTAATAACAACGGCCTTAAATGTTTCCCTAACCTGGCAGTTACGGTGTGGACGTTTGGCAAAATTTTAAACAGTTCTTTTCAGCATCACCTCCAATTTTCTTATCCTCGGTTTTTTTTTGTTTTTTTTTTTTCTTGTGTGTGTGTGTGTGTGCGTGCGCGTGTTGCTGTCGGAGAAAAACGGACACTAACTCAGGGTGTGTGTGAGCGGCAGTGCGCTCAGTAGAATCGATAGCACCAGCTGGACCGAGGCTCCGTCGATCACGTGACCCCTGGCCATCCTGTCAGTGGCTCGTCTTCGGCTCCAAAGCTCCACTGGCGCTCATTACCTAATAGAGACGAGACACATTCGAGCGTTAAAGTCGTCCGGACGAATACCCGTGGTTTCATGATCACGCTGCTGCATCGTCCTATGAGCTCTCGTGCTCTGATAGTAGCAGGATGAGCCGTTCTGCCCGGCAACCGAGCTCCCATTGGTCAGCCTGGTTTTAATGCCGAATTCAGACAGAACAGGCTCCGATTTAAAAAAAAAACAAAAAAAAAAAACATAAAGCGCAAGCTCGACGCGTCCGGGTCCCGTTCTGGATGTAAAAATAAATCTCTTTACCCTATAGGTCGGCGAAGCACGTATAGGAAGCTTGGCGCTCTGCCGCTAAAAGCCTTGCAGTGGGAAACTCAATAATTAAGCTCTCCGGCCCATAAATGTATAATCAGTAACATTTCTCCTCAAATGTTAGAGACAGAGAGGGGGGGGGGAACCAAGAGAACTAAGTAAAGTCGCATTAAATATGGATTGCGTGCACGGGGAATCGCCATGGTAACTCGTCTCCCAGGAGGACCTCCCTTGTCACAACGCATCGTCGTCAGGCTGCCTCGGCCTCGTTCGGGCCGTTTTTCATCCCTCCGCTGCACTCCGAGGCTTCCCCTCGCTTTTACCGTGCCGTGGCAAGAAAGACTACCCGTGTCACTTCCTGTTGGAAAAGCTCGGGGGGCGGCGGGAGACGGGTACACACACACGCACGCACGCACACACGCACGCTGAAGATGCGTCTGTCCTCAGGGGTATTATTATATGACTCGGGCTATACCACTTCTAAACACACACACACGCAATTTTAACCCTGTTTTTCGCGCCAGCCAGCAGGGGTCTCTGTTTTAGTGCCTAGGGTCGATCCCCCACTAGACTCCCCTCCCTCCTTAGGCACAACCATTCGTCTCATACATTCTCACACCATTTGGAAACCTTAACATGACAAGGGCATTTGCCCAGACAGAGCTCCGACTTGGCCTTTCCGGGACCTTCTTATCCTTAAAGCCACTGCATTATTTTTGTTTGTTTTTTTTGTGTTTTTCCCTCGAGCCTTTGACCTTGTACCATTTTTAGCAACCGCCACAATATTAAATACAAAAGCAAAATGTGCTCATACGGAGCAGTATTTTCCCATAAGGAATAATACATGGAATGAATCGGTTCCAGATCCCCAGAAAATCCTCCCCCCCTTTGTATAATTTATCGTCTTTGTTGATCGAGTTATATTACACAGGAGCTCCCTGATTTACGATTGGGGGCACGTTTAAGTCCGTCGTAAGCTAAACGGATCATGATCCGGTCCGTTTAATAGAGCTTAAACACTTGTGTTAAACACTTCGATCGACCAGACATGATTAACACAAAGCTCATTTTAGAATAAAGTGTAATTTGCTGAGTAAGGGATTGAATGTGAAAAGTAAAAAAAAGCAAAACACTTAATCTATTGGTGAACTCCTGGCACTAGAACGTGTTTCCTTTCGGTTCGACTCCTATAACTAAACGTTTTGGGACCCTTTCTCAGCGGGCATACGAGTCCTAGCGAGTGCACTCCGGGCCGGGATCTAGGGACGCCTGGCCCTGACCTCGACCCCCGTCCTGCGTTCTTCCCTTCGCCGATCGCCACCGGCGCCAATGCTGCCGTCTGTACGCGTCGCGTTCCCGAGCCGAGCGACGAAAACGTTCCCAGGAGGCTCTCAAGGCAGCAAACGGGGCCGGAAAACCCGGATGAATGCCCTCGCTTTGAGATATTCGTCTTTCTGCGTCCTTCGGTAATAACGGCACGCTGGGCTGCCTCTGATGGCGTGGTAATCGGACCGTAAGCGTGTTCGTATTAAAGCAGAGCTGCGAGTGCGTGTCAGTTTCTGTAAGTCTGAACGCGGGGTGAGCAGTAGCTAATGAAGATATAGGGATATAGGGATTTGCAAGGGATTATTACACGGCGGAAGAAAGAAAAAACAAAACGGGCTGTGTGAGCATCCGAGCGTCGCAGGGCTACTTATAAATATTCGCGAAACACCCAAGGGAAAAAAATAAAAAATAAACCACCACCAACTCCCTGTAAGCTCAGCGTTAGCTCTGTCTGCAAGATCTTTTCTTTGTTTTTTTTTTAATCCAAGTCGATGAAAATCCCGTATTTATTTATCGATATTGTAATCAATACTGAGTCAGAAAACCAGAACTGTACTGCAAAATGTACTTACCTGGCAACCCTGCCGTATAAGCAGCCATAAGGACTTTATTCGCACCAGTTTGTCAAGTCGTTAGAGTAATTAAGTCATTATCATGAAGTTAAAATCATCAATTGAAAGGGCAATGGTTAAGACTTGACACACTTTGATGGAAAACAGCCATCGGGGGAAAAGGAAGCGCCCCCCCAAAGAGTACCCTAAAAGCAAGATAACCACGTGTGGTTGCCAGATTGAGGAAAAGGCCCCCTCTGTACTCGGAATCACTGACGTTTTTTACATTTTACTTTTTTTTTTTTCCCGGATTAAGCCTTAAACATTTTTCACATTTTATTTGTTTGTTGTTGTTGTTGTTGTTGTTGTTTTTTTTTTTTTAAACGACTGCTTTAAACGGCAGTAAATTAATTCCAGCTCTTACATAACGACGGGATCTTCCAGAGAGTTCTCGGGCACGGGATGCCACGTCATTTTTGTTCGTATTGTCCTTTTTTCTGTTCTTTAGCTCCCCCGAAATCGTACAAGGTGTCGAAATAGCCCCGCCCCCAAAGAATCACACTGTCCCAGTATAGTTTGGAGACAAACAAAGCACTCCCACATATTTAGCTTATTATCTCTTTCGGTGTGTATCGGCT
>JAUZST010007556.1:0-14103 GCA_034779995.1 Parotocinclus haroldoi | reverse complement strand
GTGTCTTAATACTTTTGGTCACATGTTGGTTTGTGTCTTAATACTTTTGGTTCATGTTGGTTTGTGTCCTAATACTTATGGTTCATGTTTGTTACGTCCTAATACTTTTGGTCACATGTTTGTTACGTCCTAATACTTTTGGTCACATGTTTGTTACGTCCTAATACTTTTGGCTTATTCCTTGTACGAATCGTTTACACACAGTCTTATAAAAAGTGATGAGCTGATGGTAAGTTAGAGACCCGTTTCAGCAGTCGTTAAACGTCACGTGTACTGCCGATATAAAGTACGAGTACAGGACCTTTACCTGGGGATATTCCTACAGGCCCAAAAAGCTCCGTGAGCTGCAGGGCGAGTTCCGTAGTGAGTTTCAACTCCAGGGTCTGAATGTTTAGCGGTCCACTTTTCCCCGGACCTCTCCTCTCTTTCTCTCGCTCTCGTCTTTCCAGCTCTTGGAATTGGGCAGGGAACCACTCTGTTGCGTCTCCTTTTGCCTCCTGCCCCACTTCCCTGTCTCCCCCTGCTTCATCGACTGGTCCATCATGGGGAGCAGCTTCTCCTCGGGAGCCTGACAGAAGATCATCAAGCGCCCCAGCGTTTTCTGGCTCTACAGAATCCTGTAGTGTTCTAGCTTCTGGCCCTGCTTGGCTCGGTTGTGTTCCAGCACGAAGACCAGGCTTTTGCTCAAGTACCTCTGTCATTTGCCCTTGATCTGGACCGTCCAGTGGTGGTCCTCCATCTTTTGGTTCTCCTTCGTTCCCGCTGTCTAGGACCAGTTCGCTGCGTTTCGGTTTCGTCACGGCGTCCGTTGGGACAGACTGATCTTCCTGCCCAATCGAGTCGCCGTTCTCAGCCCCGGCACCGCCCTCGTCGCCTCGGTGAAGGCATTCGCCCGAGTCCAGAAGCAGGTTGATGGTCCACTCCATGTCCCGGTGACACTTCTCATACAGGTCCTCCAGGGTCTCCAGGGGAACGCGCCTGAAATGGTGGCTGAGTATCTCCAGGCTGCGTTCTCTAACGGGGACGTCGCCCAGGTCGCTCTCCTCCACCTGCGACCCCTTCTCGTGACACACCCGGTACGGGACCACGGGCCGCCCCGAAGAGCTCTCCGGGTTCAACTTTGGGACAAAATGCAAAGGGTTTCCGGTCAGAACGACGCACTTGCTGGTGGAGCCGATGCTCTCTGGTCCGGGGCATTTTTGTTGGTTGATTCTCCACAGAAGGGCAAATTCCTGAGGGTCCGTTTGCGCCGAGGCACTGGGGCAGGTCGGGGCCGAGGGGTCCGCCGGCTGCACCGAACCGACCGGAGACCCTGCGCATGGGTGCGAGGAGGTGGGGCTTTGATGCGAGAACGTCAGAGCCAGTTTGCAGGATTTCCCCGCCCTCCGAGTGGAGCCTCGCTTTCTTTCCTTACAGGCCTCCGAGCCAGGGGTCGGGTCAGGGGTAGGCGCTGGCTCGTCTTTCACCTCCAGAAGACTGACTGGGGTACTCTCCAGTCTCGTAGCAATTCCAGAGTGCCCACCCTGGCCGGGTTCAGACTCTGTGGAGCTAGGAGCGCCGTGATGAGCCGGGTCAGCGGGTGCTACAGAATTCCAGTCCAGAACACAATCAGGGAGAATCGTCTGGGGCTCGGACGCCGGGCTCGGGCACCGACAATCCTGCTCCGTTTCTCGAGTAACTCGGAAACTACCGCCTTGGAGAAGATCTACAAGTTTCACCAACTCCCTTTCCCCGCAAGCGTTCGAACCGGAGTCCCCCAAATCTGGCATTTCTCCGTCTGGACCGGTCACGGTCGGAGGCTTCGGACTCCGCCGCCTGCGCTGTTCGAGGCTTTCCGCGGGCCAGTCTCCCAAAAAACCGAGCTTTTCCGCATTTCGCTCGGCATCACCCCCCTGACCCGTGCCGTCTAAAGTCCAGGCGCTCATTTCATTCGCACGGCCGTCTCGCTGAGCCAGTTCCCTCTCCCTCCTAACCCGCTGGCCCATCGACGGGCCCAGGCACTATCCCACCCCCCACCCTTCCAGCAGCTCGTCGTTTTCGTCCCAGCGCCAGTAACCGGTCTCCGAAAGCGCAACACAGGCATCCAGTTCCGAGTCCAGGTCCGCTCCGTCTTCGATCTCAGACTGCAGGGCCTCGGCCTGTTCTGGGTCCTTTTGGGTCACAGCGGTGTCAGATGAGGGAACGTCCGGCACAGGGCAGGCGGGATGGTCGCTCGGTTTCCCCTCTAGTGCAAGATGGCTTTAGGATTAAAAAACATGTCGTGCGAGATAAGTAAGAAGGTTTAAAAAAAAAGTCAGAAAGTACAACAAATAAGATCAAATGCTCTACTTGGTCCTTTACTTAGCAAGGAAAACGGTCCGCTATCTGTATGATGATGACTTTTGAGTGGCAAAAGTATGCGAACCCCTTCTCAGCGTCTGTACGGAACGCTTTCGCCTCCGACCGCGACCTAGATGCAGCAAAACAGGCCCAAACCACCACCACCACGTTTCACAGACGTTCTTCTCACAGAGGTTCTTCTTGCAACCCTGCCTTGCATACTTTTAGTCGCTCCCTCGGGCCGATCTGCTCTTTAGCTCCAGCCCGGCCCGGCCCGCTCCCATCCCAGCGACCCGAAAACGACCCGACTCCATTTTCCCTCCAATGACCTGCTGACCCGAGAGGTTCGCATCCTTTTGCCACTCACAGACAGTCCGAAGTATTCCCGGCACTCACAGGGGATCACACCCAGGCACTTCCACACCGTATACCGCCGAGGGTATGGGCTGGGAGGCCATGATGTTCTGGACGGTCACGTAGCGGTCCTGGTTCTCCAGCATGCGCCGAATCTTCTCCTTCGTCACGCCGTGTTTAGTACGTCTGCAAAGAGCGAAACGGGTTTGAACAAAAAAGAAAGAAATTAAGGTGGTGGTGGGGCGAGAGCCCAAAGTTTGGGCGAGAGCCCCACAGCCTTCGCGTCGCTTTCGAAACTTGGACCACTTCAGTTTGATCGTAGCACAGGCCGTGGCTCGTCTAAAACACAACCCCCCCCCCCCCAAAAGTCCTGCCCCCGTTATTGCTACGCTGCCATAATTCGAAACAGTTCATACTTCTCTAACTCCCGGGGCTTGGTTTTCCACCAGGTGTTCGGCTCACGGAACAGCACCCTGTACTTGAACTGCAGCGCCTGAGGGAATGCAAGCGAACCAAAGGTCAGTCATTATCTGTGTGTGTGTGTGTGTGTGTGTGTGTGTGTGTGACTACTACACTAATATTCAAGTGCATTAAAGCTCCTAAATGTTTTCATATGCAGACGATATCATGAAGTACGGCCGAATGACGCTTAAATAACCCGCAGGGCCAAACTACGATAACCATAAACGCCCCACCAGGCAAATTACGGTTAACCCTAAATAACCCGCCACACACACACACACACACACGCACACGCACACACACCCAAATGACCTAGATCGACATCCTAAATACCTCGCCCACCAATTTGCTTACCATGGCAACGTAGGGCTTCATCTCCCAGCACTGCATATTGGTGTTGTCTATAATAATAGGGTTAAGGCCGTTCTCGAAAGCCTCTTTGGCTGCAAGCGAGACAGAAAAACGAATGTTAAAAATGAACGTTAGGGAGAACGAGTCGCTCACGAACGGCGTTTAGCGTCAACATACGGGCCGAAATTTCAACTCTTAACTGCCGTGGCCCCACCGTTGTGACCGATGCCTACTTAAAAGCTAAGAAATAAACGCCGTGCCACAGGAAAACCCAACAAACTCGGGCCGGACGCTCACCTCGTCTATGGTTCCACGCGTGCGCCTCCCCTAATAAGTCGGCCTCGTAACGGTACACTCCGTCGTGGGTGAAGTAGTCGTCGGTGCTCAAGACGACCCCGCCTGGGTTTTGTTCCAGCATTGCACTGCACACAGGGTATGAGGGACATAACGTGAGTTTGTACGTCACGAGGGTCTAGACCGTGTCCGTTCTCATTGGTGCTTCCCTTCTAGCGAAGGGCGGCTGCGAATGTAACGGGAATATGAGGCGGCCAGTGACTCATGAACCGGGGAAAGGAGTTCCTAAATACGCCCACTGATGCTAGGGTTTACTATTTTTTTTAAGGAATAGGAACTCCTCCCACCTGGCAAGTGTGCTTTTTCCTGCCCCTGGGGCCCCTCTGAGCAGCACCAGCACCTGCCCCTCCAACCGGAGGGCCCTTTGGAAGCCGCTGAGAACGGAAGCCGGGGGTTTCGGGGGAGCCCGGAGGACAGGCCCGTACGGTAGCGTCAGAGCGGCAGGGTTTGCCGCCCACGGGTCCGGGGCACGGACGACGGGCGTGACAAACACGGGATCGTCCCTGTGGGGCTGAAACACCGGAGCGTGGATGTTCAGGGACGCAGACGCTCCTTCGGGATGCAGCTCTGGGACCGGACCAGGCCTTTGGTACTCGCTAAAGGCGGAAGGCCTCGGGTCGGCGGCCAAGTGGCTAAAATCGACGAAGACCTCACTGTTCGGGGCCAAAAACGCGCCACCTAAACTGAGCTCGTTTATAGGCGAGGGACATTCCTGGGTCTTGGCGACGGAGGAGGAGCCGTGCTGGCTTGGTGAGTCCAGGTTGGAGCCGCGGGCAGCATCTAGCCGGTCCAGCTCCAGCAAAGCGTCCCGACCGCTCAGGGCTCTCTCAGCACGAGGAACCTGGGGCTCCATTAAAGTCTCGAGCTCTCGGTCGATGAGAGAATCGAACTCTTCGGTCAGGCGCGCCGTTTCCGGGCTGCCCACACGCAGCCGCTCCTCGAACGCCGTCGCGGACGGCCCCGGGTCAGAACGAAGCGACGGGTTGGGAGCGAAGCCAGACGTCCCACCGCTCCCTTCGACGCCATCAGACAGCTCCAGGAGGGCGTCCATGGCGTTCTCCACTGCGAGAGAGAAAGCCAGACACAGGTTTGTTGAGGAAATAAACTGGCACGCGTGGCTCAGGCGGCTTCGAAAAAGGCCCCTACTGGGTCGGCGAGCTTCCTGGCAACGTTGACAGGCACAGTGCTGTGCAAAAGTCTTAGGCCACCCCCGCCGTCGGTATTAAAGAAAATACAGTATTAAAAACGGCTTAGTATTGAAAAAAAGAACCTCCTCTTCCAGCTTCATCGGGTTGCCAGGTTGACCCTTTGACGCTCTGGATCAAAAGAGGCCTTTTCGCAACGGGGAGCAGCCAAGAAAGCCCTTTTTTTTTTCAGAATGGGAAAATAAGATAAAGCCCACAAATCTTACGGAAAATCTTATTTTTGAGACGCTTGCACTTGCATCTCAAAGGCTTTTACGCAAAAGGCTGCTCTGAAAAAGCGTCCAGACGGGACCCAGGCGGGACGGGACAGTTTTGCTGGGCCGCGTGCACTAAAAATCACAAATCACCACACAATATCGGAACAGTATGGCTTATAAGGCGCTGATCCATACTGAGCGCGTGTAATCGCGACAAATATCGTGTATCGCGATATCCTGACCACGTCGCCCACCCCCTAGCTCTGACCCGTTTCTGTTGCGTTAGAGATTTACAGGTCATCCTTCACATTAAGTGACGGACGCAGGTTAAGTTCAAACGATCCGGCTTCATGATTATTACGTCATTCCATCCAGACCGTCACCATTCAGCATTTTTTACTTTGCATTTATCCCCGGTCGTCAGTCGTTAAAGTGGGACGGCTCGCGAAAAGTTGTTCTGAACGTGAACACACGAGCGGGGGGGGTGGGGTGGGGGGGTGCCCTCACCTTTAAAATCGGCCTCGGAAAGCACGAGGTGAATAACCACGGGGTCCAAGTGGGAGAACATCTCCTGCATGCTCTTCAAGATCCCGTCTTTGCTCCGAGAGCTCGAGCCGGACGTCGCGGGCTGCCCCACGCTGCTCGCCTCGGGGTGGGAAGAATCGCTACTGCTTTCCCCAGACAGATCAGCGGCTCTCGCACCCGGGCCGTTTTTCTTTTTCTTCGGCATTTCCCTCCGTGTCGCCGTCGAGGATCCACGGTTTCTCACAGTGTGCCGGACTTTATTTACATATACTTCTATTTAAAGAAGAACAAAAAGAAAAGAAAAGCACGCGCAGCGCGAGGTGAAGCTAGCAGCCAAAACAAGGAAACGTCATCCGCGGTTGAGGAAACAGAAGGCATAAAACAGCACAACTAGCGTCCGGTTAAAGGAATGGCTCGTGTTTAGGCTCGGGACGATCCTACGCTGGAAAAACTCACCAGATTTGGCAACCAGTTTTACAAAGGCCGCCGCCCCACAGCAAGAAGGTCCCGGGTTCGATCCCAGGATGCCTGCGTGGGTTGACTCCGGGTACTCCGGTTTCCTCCCGCAGTCCAAAGACGGCCGTGTCAGGTTAACTGGTGCCTCTAAAGTGTGTGGCTGCCTGCGCCTGCGCCCTGCGATCGATTGGCGGACCCCGTGTGGATTAAGCGGAACATAATTAAGGTTCTGGGTTCGGTCCGAGTGTCCTCAAAGTGTCCGTCCTCCTGTCCTCCTGTTTCTCCGCACAGTGCGAGTCCGACAAGGCGTCGCGTCACGTGTGCTAATTATTGCTAATTACACCCGTATGGCACCTTTCTAAAACCCAAGGACGCGTCGCAAACAAGACGCACCATTCCTTCTCCCGACTGACCCCGGGTCTTTTTTTTTTCTTTTTTTTTTTCTAATCAATAAATAAGCGATCGGGGTATCGTATTATATATTGCCTAAATTGGGTTGTTTTAGGATTCAGATTGATTTCTAGGGCGGAGCATCGTCTCAAATCGGCTTTACAATCTTACACGATCTCAAAAAGCCAATCCCAAATGGAGCAAGCCTAGGGCGACGGCGGCAAGGAAAAACTCCCTGAGTGTACAAGGAAGAAACCTGCGGAGGAACCGAGACTCAAAATGGGACCCGACCTCCATGGGGGACCCAGGCGGGAATTAGGTAAATACTTAATGTGTATTAAAGTCATAGTCAAAATGAAGTCAGTAATACAATTTAAATCAATAGATTTTAAAATAAGGTCCTCAGCGGGAGGCACGTGGTCTCCTCACGATTAAACGACTGAGGGAGTTCCTTCACTCTGGTGGGACTGAAGACCAGTAGAGTGATGCTGAGGTGGAGGAACATCTAAGTGTGTGATGCTGGAACTGGTACCGGAATCGAGGTTCCACTAGTGGACTACAAACCCGCCGATTTGTAGTCCAGCGCGTCAGCATGACAACCGCTCTCCCGCCCTTTTCGACCTCGCTGTACTACCCCGGTGAGTCCTGCGGGGGGCGCTGCGTCTCCATGTTTTTTTTTTTTTTTTTTACTTTTTTTTTTTTTTTTTTTTTTGTTTTTTTTTTTTTTTGAAGGAGCGCGCTGTGAACGGAGAAGCAGCTTTTTTTTGTGGCGAAACTAAAAGCCCCCCGACGCTCCGACCAGCCCAATGAATTAAACGCAACTTTACGTGAGGTAAACACCGCGAAGGGACGCGATGTGGTTCTGAAGCGAGCCGTGCTTGTTCGTAGGAGGGGGAAGTTTTTAAAGCTGCTACTTTACGGATACAGGGATGTTCGTTATCGCCAACTTGCTTCGTGTGGGACGAAGATTTTTTTTCCTCCTATTATTTTCTTCAAACTAACTTGCGGCTCGTTTGGAAGCGACGGCGTCGCCCTGGAGCTATAAAGCCGCCCCGGGTAGTTTAGGGCGACCTAAAGTTTTGGGCCACTTTTCTCGCCTCGCGCTTCTGCGTTTAAACCGGCCGTTTTAACGCTAAAAATCCGCGCTCGGTGTCGGGTCCTGCGCGAAACCCGAGCTCATAGTTTGAGGCCTAGCGCGCTGATTCCGAGGCCTGCCCGGGTAGCCGCTTTCTTCCTCGCGCGCTTTGCCTCCGAACCCGCCCGTTTCCGGACGCTTCCAGAGACGAGGCCTTGCGGTACCGCGACCGTGCGGTTCGGCTCACCGGACCCGGGACCAACCCGGAAAGTGCCGTTTCTGGAGCACACGCTGGCTAGTTAGCACTCGGGCTAACCGCGCTAGCCGAGCTTTGCGAGGGTTCGGTCCGGCTGCGAGCCGGACCCGAGGACGCGGGGAACCGGGGACGCGCTCGGGTCACGCGGCGCGGGCCCAGCCTGGGTTTTGGCGGGCGAACGTCGGGTTTAAAACGCGTTCTTGTGGAAAGTGCGGGTGGTTCTGTGACTGAACTTTTGTTTTCCCACCCATAGAGGCCAGTAGAGGACCGCGACGCTAACGGCATGGAGTTCCCGCAACACCAGAAGCCGCCGGCGGACGGAAAAATCGTTTACCCGCTCGGCGTGAAGGAGATCACGGACAAAATCAGCAACGATGAAGTGGTCAAACGGTTAAAGGTAAGCGCGCGAACCTCCTCTTTGTCCTAACGAAACGGCCGCCGAACCTCCTCACGTTCGCAGTTCTCCACAGATCGTCGTCAAATTCTGGACACAATTTGGAGCTCAGGCTCTTTTAAAGCCGTTTGTTTTGGGTTCTTCTTACTGCCTGGTTCATGCACGTGATGACAAATAACCTGCAACCCGATGCTCGTCTGGCTCTGAAAGGTTACAAAACCATCTCGCAAGAGTTTGGAACCCGCAGTCAGGTGGGTTGTGTGTGCAAACTCGAGCCCAGTCCAAGAGCAAAGGGCCACCAAGTCACGAAGGGACCTGGGGGAACCTCTAAGGCCTGTGGCCTGTTCAGGAGTCCTTCAAAGGGGCGTTCTTTTAAACGGTCCAGGGTCGGCCCTGCCCTGCTCTTCCCCTTGCTGCCAGATAGGCGCCGGCCTTGACCGGGAATGGCATATGAAAGCCGGTCGGGGACGGAAGCTTCATGGGCTCGATTCCCTGCTTGATTTAGGTCAGGGGGCTCGGACTTGGCCTCTCGAGGACGTTGGCCTTCGGGGTCGGTCTGAGGTCGGCACCCTTTTGCAACTTGCGGTTTCAGGTTGCGCTGTTCATTACACCCGGACTCGCCTGGTTCCGTGAGGCGGCGGCGGTAATGAGACCGTATGACGAGGGTTGCCAGGTTCTGAGTGTGTTGTAACTTCTAGACTTTGCTTTACCTGCCCTCTTTTTTTCCATTGACTGTAGCCTGGGTCCTCGCTGGATCTGGCAACCCCGGAAAGCAGGGCAGCGAGAAGGCCTCTGAAAATTCCTCTCAAAAGCAAAACAGGAAGAACGTGTTTATTTGGCGTCAGGTCCGAACTCTTACCTCAAATAGGTGAACATGGTGAACGTAACCGAGCCTACCCAGCCCCGTACGGGGCGCCGGTCCGCCAGGGGGCGCGTGCACACCCAGACTAGGGCTTGCACGATTATTGTTTGTGACTGGTCGTGTTTTCCAAAGCCAAAAGAAGCTCTGAAATGATAAATGACCTTTAATTTTCAAGGGGAAAGAACGAAATAAACGAATGTTCGCTTTTTTTTGTTTTTTAAACTTTCTTGGACCTCCCGATCCATCGTCCGGTACCTTGCTCGCCAGGCTTTTTGACCCCTTAGGTCCGAAATGGCGGCACCGTTCTTTTCGGGAACCGCAAACTGTCCTAGGGTCCTAGGGCGCTCACCCGACGCTCAGTGGCCTGTGTCTGACCCCCCTGTGTCTCGCCTCTTGTCGTTACTCAGTTGGTGGTGAAGACCTACATGGACATGGACCAGGACTCGGAGGAGGAGAAGCAGCAGTACATGGCTCTCGCCCTGCACCTGGCCTCCGAGTTCTTTCTGCGGAACCCCAACAAGGACGTGCGCCTGCTGGTGGCCTGCTGCCTGGCCGACATCTTCAGGATCTACGCCCCCGAGGCCCCGTACACCTCCCACGACAAACTAAAGGTGCTCGTATCCGCCCCGGGCGGTCCGTGTTCTCCAGAGGAAGCGTGTCTTGGTGTCGACTGTATCCCTTTTTTTTTTTGGGTTCAGGCTCTAAAGCTCATAACTAATGAATAAACATTCTGTTTACGGCCGTACAGGAGATCTTCTTGTTCATCACGCGGCAGCTCAAGGGTTTGGAGGACACCAAGAGCCCCCAGTTCAACCGATATTTCTACCTGCTCGAGGTGAGGAGGCTGTTCTTTTTTTTTTTAAATCGTCCATCCTGAAATTGGTTTTCCGCACCGCTCGACGGACGCTTTATTAGGTACACCTGCGAAGCCGACCATTGGAGCAAACATGCGCCACGTTATGTATGTGGCGTACCTAATATTGTGGCCGGCGGGGTTATTTCGCGCTGAGCCCGACACTCCTTCTCGGAAACGTTAGTGGTTCCATGGCAACCAGAGGGGTGCCAGATCCGTTATTAATAGGTACGTCAGAACGTGCCGTCCCGAGAATGCACCTAGAATGACGTCAGTCTTGCTCGGGCCGTGGTTGATGGGCGGCTGCTGTCTTTAGCCGAGGGAGCTTTTATTTTGGGGGTTAAAAAATAAAAAAATAAAGGGACGCTGGAGAACGGAATCCCTGCCTGCTTTTACTGAACCCCGGAGCTGTGTTTGGTTGCAGAATTTGGCGTGGGTGAAGTCGTATAATATATGCTTTGAGCTGGAGGACTGTAACGAGATCTTCATTCAGCTCTTCAAAACGCTCTTCTCCATCATCAAGTAAGTACTCGTCCTGTCACTCGGTTTCCTTTGATGGGATTACACCAAGCAGGGTCACGCCCCCTGTCCTCAAACAGTTTAAATGATCCGGCACTGTACAGTAGATCAGAGATCTGATCAGATTAGGAGTCTAGTCCCAGTGTAGAATTCTGATTATTCGATTTTAGTTCTTAGAACTGTACGCCTATTGTGGTTCGTTCACCTGAGGAACTGGAGACGCTTGTAGTTCTTAGAACTGTAGCCCCGTTGTCTGTTCACTTGATAAATAGTCGCTTATAGTTCTAAGAACTGTACCCTTATTGTGCTATGTTTACTTGAATAGGAGTCGATTATAGTTCTAAGAACTGTACCCCCATTGTCGTATGTTCACTTGATGAATAGTCGCTTATAGTTCTTAGAACTGTACCCTTATTATGCTATGTTTGCGTGAGTAGGAGTCAATTGTAGTTCTTAGAACTGTACCCTTATTGTGGTACATTTGCTTGAATAGGAGTCGATTATAGTTCTAAGAACTGTACCCCCATTGTGCTGTGTTTACGTGAGTAGGAGTCAATTGTAGTTCTTAGAACTGTACCCCCATTGTCGTATGTTCACTTGATGAATAGTCGCTTATAGTTCTTAGAACTGTACCCTTATTGTGCTATGTTTGAGTGAGTAGGAGTCAATTGTAGTTCTTAGAACTGTACCCTTATTGTGGTATGTTCACTTGAATAGGAGTCGATTATAGTTCTAAGAACTGTACCCCCATTGTGGCATGCTCACCTGTGGAACTGGAGACGCATGTAGTTCTTAGAACTGTAGCCCCATTGTCGTCTGTTCACTTGATGAATAGTTGCTTATAGTTCTTAGAACTGTACCCTTATTGTGCTATGTTTACGTGAGTAGGAGTCAATTGTAGTTCTTAGAACTGTACCCCCATTGTTGTATGTTCACTTGATGAATAGTCACTTATAGTTCTTAGAACTGTACACTTATTGTGGTATGTTTGCTTGAATAGGAGTCAATTATAGTTCTAAGAACTGTACCCTTATTGTGGCGTGCTCACTTGATAAATGGTCCCTTATAGTTCTAAGAACTGTAACCCCATTGTGGCATGCTCACTGGAGGAACTGGAGACGCCTGTAGTTCTTAGAACATTCCTTTGTGCTCTTGCTTTGTGACAAGTCCGCATTCCTCCCGTCCTCAGCAACAGCCACAACCAGAAAGTGCAAATGCACATGCTGGACCTGATGAGCTCGATCATAATGGAGGGCGACGGAGTGACTCAGGAGCTGCTGGACACCATCCTCATCAACCTCATCCCTGCACACAAGGTGATCTGCTCTAGGCCCAGACTGTGGCTTTAATCGGATTTAGTCGCTTGAGTGAAAGTGTTGGGCATCTCGCCGGGGTGGGGTGGGGGGCTTAGGCTTGAGCGTGTTGTTAGAACAGCTAACAGAAACGCGTAATTAAACCGGTAACGATCTGTCTGTGTGGGTGTAGAACCTGAATAAGCAGGCCTACGACCTGGCCAAGATGTTGCTAAAGAGGACTGTGCAGACCCTCGAGACCTGCATCGCTTCGGTAAGTGTTCGCTCCCTCTCCACTCAACGGGATCTTGCGATCGCCCCAACCCTCTCTTACTTCTCACCCCCCCTCCGCCCAGTTCTTTAACCAGGTGCTCGTGATGGGCAAGTCCTCTGTCAGCGATCTGTCCGAGCACGTGTTTGACCTCATCCAGGAGCTCTTTGCCATCGACCCCCTGTTGCTCGTGTCCGTCATGCCGCAGCTCGAGTTCAAGCTGAAGGTACGACGCCATCGCCTGTGTGGCTAAATCGGGCGGGACCGAGTGTCGTACCGTGTCACGCGGGATAACTTGGTCGTCTGTCTCGTTCTGTTACCAGAGCAACGACGGGGAAGAACGCTTGGCAGTCGTAAAGCTGTTGGCTAAGCTGTTTGGAGCCAAAGACTCGGAACTGGCCACCCAGAACCGCCCGCTCTGGCAGTGCTTTTTGGGAAGGTAGGGCTACGCCGAGCAGAACGGGCCGGGCCGGGTTTGAGCCTGTATGCTAAATGGTTTCATCTGGTGCTTTTTAAGGTTTAATGACATCCACGTCCCTGTGAGGTTGGAGTCGGTCAAGTTCGCGAGCCACTGCCTTATGAATCATCCAGACCTGGCCAAAGATCTCACAGGTCTCTCTCTCTGTCTGAGTTTGTACCCGATCTTTGTTTTTGACACACTGCACTATTCATCGTGTTCTATTTTACCATTTTCAGAGTACTTGAAGGTGAGGTCACACGACCCCGAAGAGGCAATCCGGCACGACGTCATCGTCACCATCATCAACGCTGGGAAGAAGGACCTGAGTCTGGTGAACGACCAGCTGCTTGGCTTCGTCCGCGAGAGGATGTTGGACAAGAGGGTGGGGCCAAAAAACATTCGAAACGAGATACATTCGCATGTGTGTAAATGCCGGTTGGTCTTGTTAGCAGTGAAATAGCGAGGAACATCGTTTAGTGTGGGACTTGAGCTAGCCTAGCGGTTAAGGTACTGCGCTCTGGACCCGATGGTCCAGGGTTCGAATCCCACCTTGGGACAGTGTCCAATGCTTTTCAGACACCACTTGGTTGACCGCGATTTTTTTTTTATTTTTATTTTTCAGTGGCGCGTTCGTAAGGAGGCGATGATGGGCTTGGCTCAGCTCTACAAAAAGTACTGTCTGCATCACGAGGCTGGTAAAGAATCAGCCCAGAAAATCAGCTGGATTAAGGACAAGCTGCTGCACATCTACTACCAGAACAGCATCGACGACAAGTAAGATTAAGTCCAGGCTCTTGCATGGGGCTTTTATCCGGACACACTGCAGCGTCGACTGCCGTTCCATAAAGTCTGCCTGTTGTGTTTGACCTGTTAAGAGTATATCGTATATCGCCCGTCGTTCCGTGATCAGGGTTTGTTTCAGCACTCTTATCATGTAACACTCGGCGGTTTCTGCTCCCCCTCCCCCCCCCCTCCCCCCAGATTGCTGGTGGAGAAGATCTTTGCACAGTTCATGGTTCCTCACAGTTTGGAGACCGAGGAGAAGATGAAGTGTTTGTATTATCTTTACGCCTGCCTGGACACCAACGCGGTCAAGTAAGTCAGGAAAGTCCCCGACCCGTCTCTCTGAACTGCACGGCTGTTCTTGCGCTACAAGTTGGGACGATTTTGTGTGTGTGTGTGTGTGTTTTAGAGCGCTGAACGAGATGTGGAAGTGTCAGAACATGCTGAGAGGACTCGTGCGGGAACTCCTGGACCTGCATAAGCTGCCCACGGTGAGACACGGTCACACGCTCGCGATTAATGTTTCCGTACGTAACGAAACGCGTTCGAGTTGTTCCCGTGTGCTTTCTCCCCGACAGTCCGAGGCGAACACGTCAAACATGTTTGGGAAGCTCATGACCATCGCCAGTGAGTGCACACGTTCTTGACAAGCGTAGAGGCGCAGTGATTTCACCCCCAGGGGGGGGGGGGGGGGGGGGGGGGGGGGGGGGGGGGGGGGGGGGGGG
>JAUZST010007555.1:0-14103 GCA_034779995.1 Parotocinclus haroldoi | reverse complement strand
AAAAAAAACAAAACAACGATGGCTGGCAATATCTTAATACACTCTGGAGAGTCTCAAATATATGTCTTAATTAATTATCTCAATGGCTAGGCGACCGGTGAACACAGCTACTGTCTGAGGCTAACGATTCACCAAGTGATCACATAAATCTTTTTTTTTGACATTGTAAAGGTGCAGTAGCGATTTAAACCACATAATAGTGTTCAGAACACCAACATTTGCCTCAGATTTTGTTAAATTTATAGCAAATCACCTACAGAAACAAAAATATTACACTTTAAATACGATTGGCATCAACTGTTAAACAAGACAACAGCACACAGCAAGAGCTAGGCTTCTGGTGCTAATGATAATTACTCTGTACAGTAATTAAATAGTTTACAGTGAAATATAAAGATGTCACGTGAGAAAAAAGCGTACAGAATGATTGGAAATGTCAACATTTTATTCAGTTATGCTGGTAAATCACCGATAAGAGACTCGGTTTGATTAAATAGACACTTTAATTCGATTTTTTAAAAGGTGATTTAAATGACATAAAAGCTTTCAAAACGCCAACATTTGCCTCAGATTTTGGTAAATTTATAGCAAATTATCTACAGAAACAAAAATATTAGTTTGAAATACAATTAGCATTGACTGCTAAAGAAGATAACAGCACACAGTAAGAGCTTCTGGTATTCATTATAATTACTCTGCACGAGGTAGGTACTTATAAAATTGTTTATAAGGGAATATGAAGATGTAACATTCAAAATGATGCACAGAATTATTGGAAATATCTTTTTTTCAGCCCTAAGAAGCTTTCAAAACACTAACATTTCCCTCAAATAGAAAAAGTGCTTGAATACAAACAGAAAATGGACTGGCACACTGGAAGATCTGCTCCTTGCGCTAATTATTAATGATTACTTTAAGCTGCTAATTAACTTTGCTAGACAACAGACAGAATGATATTAATTAAATTTTGGCTTGGTTAAGTAAATAAATCAGTTTATTTCTCATTTTATTTGCTGGGTTTTCACTAAGACAAGACTCAGTATGAATAAAATTACACTGTTAAGTACACCTAGCATGAGCTAACTAGTTATTATGTTGTTTACAGTGAAATATAAAGATGCTACATTAGTAAAAAGTGTACAGAATGATTGGAAATGTCAACATTTTATTCAGCCATGCTGGTTAAATCACAGATAAGAGACTGTAAATTTGCACTGTGGTTAGATTTAGCAACGCTAACTTAACTTAAATTTCCTTTTTGTATATTGTAAAGGTGATTTAAATGAAAAAAAAAATTAAAAACTCCAACATTTGCTTTAGATTTTGGTAATTTGATAACATATTACTTACAGAAACAAAAATATTACACTTTAAATATGATTAGCATCAACTGTTAAACAAGACAACAGCACACAGCAAGAGCTAGGTTTCTGGTGCTAATGATAATTATAATATAATTATATTTCACAGTTTACAGTGAAATATAAAGATGTTACATTAGAAAAAAAGTTTACAGAATGACTGGAAATGTCAACATTTTATTCAGTTATGCTGGTAAATCACCGATAAGAGACTCGGTTTGATTAAATAAACACTTTAATTCGATTTGGCAAAGCTAACATCACAAGCCCTCCTTTTTGTATATTTGTATATTGTAAAGGTGATTTAAATGACATCAAAGCTTTAAAAACACCAACATTTGCCTCAGATTTTGGTAAATTTATAGCAAATTACCTATAGAAACAAAAATATTACACTAAAAACAATTAGCATTATAATTGACTGCTAAGCAAGATAGCACACAGCAAGAGCTAGGCTTCTGGTGTTAATTATAATTACTCTGCATGAGCTAGCTAGTTGTTTACAAGGAAATATAAAGACGCAACATTAGAAAAAAAGGGTCCAGAATGATTGGAAATGTTGATGTTTTATTCAGTTATGCTGGTAAATTCCTGATAAGAGACTCGGTTTGATTAAATAAACACTGTAATTACAGTTAGCATCAAACAGTGAACACATATTAATGTACTTAACACTGCAACACAACTTTACATTAATTGAACTGTATTAATATTTAATACAATTTAAAGACTAAACAAATCTACTTCTACATAAAATGAGTGTGTCGAACGACCCTTTGGTGACACTCCTCGCTCCGTAGGCTGCTTAGCTAAGCAGCTAATGAGAACGGAACACAGTTAGCATTTAGCTTATTAAGCTTGATGTTCAGCGCTTCCTTACAGTACCGCTGAGCTCAACTTTGCAGTGTTGTTCAAGTGTGTAGTTGACTTGCATGTGTGTGTGTGTGTGTGTGTGTGCTGCTGCGTAAGGCGTTTGGCATCTTCCCTGATGTCCTGAACACACAGTAAGTGGATCAGCGCTGTCATTACTGTTATTGATGTACACACTGACACAGGAGGATACACTCTGTAACTACACAACCAGGAGTGTGTGTGTGTGTGTGTGTGTGTGTGTGTGTGTGGATATAGTGTAAGCTGACAGATACACACTTCGAAGAGCCAGTGTACAGCCGGGTCCAGTGTGGGTATGTTATCACTGAGTGAGCACTTTGTCTGTGTGTGTGTGTGTGTGTGTGTGTGTGTGTATTTACAGACCCACACACACACACACACTTGCTCACGCTCTCCCATAACAGGACAATCGCAGTACGCCAATTCCTGAATAAGAAGTAATAAGAAGTAACAGAGACACTGTTGCTAGGCGACTGGTGAACACAGCTAATGACCGAGGCTAACTTTTAGCTCGTTCATGATACCCTAAAATCCTATTTATAGACAACGTATAGGTTCAGTAACAATTCAAACAACTTAAATCCCTTCCAAACACCAACATTTGCCTCAGATATGTTAAGAAAACGGCAGTATGATAATTCGAAAGGCAATAATTTAGGCTTTCAAAGTCAGCGTTAGGCGCTAAACTAGCTAGCAGGACAGCCTTTGAAATGAGTAGTAGCTAGGGGAAGTGCTCCTTTGTGTTTTTGTGTATTCAGAAGCTGCCGATCCAAACCTCCTAATGTCCTTTGTGTTTATGATTAATTGACTTTTATGGAGGGTTTTTTTTTTTGGGGGGGACTTTTGACGACAGAGACTCATATACGAGACACTAAAACTCGTCTTGTGTAGTGAAACTGAATAAATGCGGCATTGTGGTAGCCTAGCGGCTAAGTTACTGCCCTGTTTACCTCCAAGGACCTCCCACTGAGGACTGATTTTATAGTCTGTTTGGGTTTTAAAATCAATTTTTTTAAAAAATATTTTATTACTAACTTAAATATTATTACTGATTTAATTTATATTACTTGCTTAATTTGACTGTTACTTTAATACACTTTTAAGTATTTACTTAATTAACATCTGGGCCACCCATGGAGGTCGGGTCCCTGTTTGAGTCTCGGTTCCCCCCAAGGTTTCTTCCATATGCTTTCAGGAGTTTTTCCTTTCCACTGTCGCCCCAGGCTTGCTCAACTTGGGATTGACCTTTGTAAGATAATGTAAGATAGTAAAGCTGCTTTGAGACAAGTATCCCTTATAAAAACCTCTGCATATATAAATTTGACTTGACCATCTATCAGAAGGTCCAGGGTTCAAATCCCTCCTCTGCCAAGCTGCCACTTTTGGTTCCTCAAGCAAGGACTTTAACACCAGAGACCGGAGATGCAACTTGGACCCGAATGCCAAAGACCTAAGTATTGATACGGATACGCCAGATTTGAAACTTGAGTCTGACATATATGCCAGAGATTAGAAATCTGACTCTGACCCATAAGCCGAAGACGTAACATGGACTCGTACACCAGAGACTCAAGGCCCAGACTTGCAAAGCAGAAACTCGATTTGGACCCTATATGCACAGGACGGGACTCAAATGGTCTCCCACACCAGACGCTAGAGCTACGACCTGGACCTGTACGCCTGGACCTGTACGCCTGAGCTCCAGATGCTTGTCTTAGACTCGTACTCCTGAGACTAGGTTTGATTCTGACTCAGGTACTAGAGGTATTGCTTAGACTCACATATGACTAACAGTGTATACCAGGTAATTTAGGACTTCATTCAGACTAAAAGAGCAGAGATTAGAGGACAAAGACTTGGACCAGGATGTCAAAGGCTCAAGAATCAACTCAGCTTTGACCCGCAGAGTCACTTTAGGAAAGTCGTTGGAGGCACATCGTCCCCTAATAACCAAATGACGGACAGTTATTGCCCTCTGAGGACGAGGCCAGGACATGGTGGGACTGGATCCAGCTGACGAAAACGAGTACAGTGATGCTGAAGTGGCACCGGAGAATAAGCACGGAGAGAAAAGAGAAAATGTAGTTAGTTCACGATGGCTAGTTAGTCATGGTGGTAAACAGTCCGAGATCAAACCCAAGCTGATGAGGGCCAAAGCCCAAGCCCTCCCTGGTGGTGGTCGAGTGGCGGTGGGACCTGAACCTTCAACCCTCCGGTGCTGAAGATGCTCACACTGGACTGGACCTGTGACCAGAGCGCAGGTGAGGTGGAGAAAGTCCAGAAGAAGATGTTGGAAGCAGGTGAAGCTCTGCAGCATCGGTAGCGAGAGCCGGAGATGATTTATTAGGTGGAAGTGCGCTGAAGCTGACCTTCGTTTAATTAACGCTGATGGAGATAAAGGTGAGTCGAGGAGTGTTAATCATTAATCACAGCGCGTGTGTGTGTGTGTGTGTGTGTGTGTGTGCGTGTGTGTGTGTGTGTGTAACCTTGTGACTGGAAGGTTAAAGTGAACACACACAGGAGCAGAGCTCATCACTTACACACCATTGTAACCCGTTCCTTCATTCATCTTTATTTCCATTTACAGGCACAAGAAAAAGTTTGTGCCCCCTCCGGCCCCTTAAAGAGCCTGCTCCGATTTTTGGGACCGACGACGTCTACATTTCATGTTTCGATTGTTTTTTTTTTTTTTTTTTAAATAAACGCCACGCGACGCGGCGGCGCCTCCTAAAACTTTGCGCTCGTGGCCGTTTTACAGCCCGTCGTCCTCAAGGGGTCGTACGTCAAACATTTTTCGCATGGAAATGAAAACTGTGGGTGACCTCTGGACGACCTTGTCCTCTCTCCACCCTGTCCTCTCACTAATTATTAAGTGGAGGCGTGTATAATGGAGCCGAGGCGTGATGCGGATGATTTGTGGTGGAGGTTTTAGAAACACCTGACTGAATAACGGGCGCGTTTTGAACACGAGAACCGGGGAGAGAATTTAAATATAAACTCGAGTTTAAGGATTGTTCTGAGTCCGAGTTAATGAATAAGGATCTCAGAGGGACGTGACTCATTATGGGACAAACAGGCTTCGAGATCTTGATTCAGGAGCTTTTCTGGATGAGAACGTTTGTTTTCGACAGCACATTTGAGTTACAGATTTTAAAGGGACTAAATTGTTTGAAATGATTAAAACGTCAGAATCTGGCAGGTTGATATTTACCAGAAGGAACGATCCAGTTTTGTTTCTGTCTAAAAATATGGATTTCTTATTCGATTCTATTATTCATTTCGTAAGTCTTACTGATTTCTCTCGTCTTTTTTTTTCCTTTTCTTCTTTATTTTCCTCTTTTTATCTTTAACATTCTCTGATTTCTTTTCCCCTCTCTTTTCTTTTCTTTTCTTTTCTTCTCTTCTTCTCTCTTTTCTTTTCTTTTTTCTTTTCTTTTCTCTTTTCTTCTTTTTTTCTTTTCTCTTCTCTTCTCTTGTTTATTATTCTCTTTTCTGCTTTTCTCTTCTTTCATTTTTTCTTCTCTTATATCCTATATAAGATCTATATCCTAATCCTCTCTCTTCTCTTCTTTTCCTTTCTTTTCTTTTGTTTTCTTTTCTCTTCTCTGCTCTTTTCTTATTTTCTTTTCTCTGCTCTTTTCTTCTTTTCCTTTCTTTTCTTTTCTTTCTTTTCTTCTTTTCTTTTCCTTTTTTTTCTTTTCTCTTCTCTTCTCTGCTCTTTTCCTTTTTCCTTTTCTTTTCTTTTCTTTTATTCTTTTCTTTTCTTTTCTCTTTTCTTCTCTTCTCTTCTCTTCTCTTCTCTTCTCTTCTCTTCTCTTCTCTTCTCTTCTCTTCTTTTCTTTTCTTTTCTCTTCTCTTCTCTTGCTTACGCTTCTCTTTTATGCCTTTCTCGTCTTTCATTTTTTCTTCTTTTATATCCTATAATCTTCTCTCCAATGATCTCTTCTTTTCTCTTTCATTTCTTTCTTTCCTTTTTCTGTCTGCCTTTCTTTCTTTTCATGTCGTCTCATCATTTGTACATCACTGTTTGTACATCTTGGGACCCCGTCATTATTTACTAACCCCTGCTCAGCGGGGGCACCCCACAAGCCTTGCTGTTTATGAACTCAGTAGTCTGTCCCTGACGGTTTAGCATGTTCGCTAACGAGTATCGATTCATCGATAGCTCTGTAATGTTCATCGGTCTGAACCTAGGTGTATTTTACAGATGCCTGATACGAACCATGATCCTGATATGTGTAGTGTTTCCATGTTCCTGAACCCTACACGTTCCACAAATCGAATGTGAGTTTTCTGAACCTGAACCCTGAACCCAGAATGCATTGCGGGACGGTTATGAGCATCTGTCACGTCTTAAATGAACAACGTAAATGATGGTAATTACTCAGAGTGAGTGAATGAGTGAATGAATGAATCATTATTCCTGGGTATGTATTTTGCTTTTTGTGTCGCTTCGCCTCCCTGTCCTGCACGGGCTGACATTTTGAAATTCAGCGTTGTTTTCTCGGCCGCATCATAAATAATGCATTTATTTATCATCGGGATCGCTTTTTGGAATTAGAGTCCGGCGCACTTCAAAGACAGGGAGGCTTTGATATGTCTGAATATGGCGGGTTTATGCAAAACCTCCAGTGGGATTAGAAAAGGTGGAGGATGAATATATTTGACTGGAGGAAATTATGCGATCACAAGAAAGTCATATCATTAAAAAAAAAGGGGGAAAAAAAACGTGGTTACACTTAATCCGTTGCTTTTAAATGCGCGCGTGTGTGTGTGTGCGCAAGAGAGGATTTCTGAATGACGAATACTCTCCGCTCGACGAATACGAATACTTTCGGACAAAAAAAAAAAAGAACTCCTCCAAGAAGGAGTTGTTGGGATAAACCTGGCAACCGGATAAAGCCGTTTAAAAACCCCTGCCTTGAGAGGCAACACGTGATCGCTGAGCCGCTCGTGTCCCTCGTATCACTGCCAGAGGTGACCGACGGTCGTGTGCGACGGCTCCCCACACGATCACCCCAGCAGCTGGGACAGCGCGTCTCTCCGCACGCCCAAAGGCCTCTATACTCGAACCCGACCGGCGCCGGATCCCAAACAGAGCCTGGTTTCAGCACTGAAGACGATACGGTTCCAGGTTTCTCCTTCATGATGGTGGGAAAACTATCCTCTCCGCCGTGTGTGCCCCCATAAAACCACTGCTCCCCAGCACCTCGTAACAGCCAGGTCACAACGGCCCAGATAGAGACTACCAGTCCAATGATGCCCCCTCTCAAAATCTGTCCAGCAGAAAATGTCTTATAGGCATCACCAAGAGGTACACTACCCAGAAGTAGCCTCTGAGAGCCTTTTTATAGGGCAGCGCTATAGAGGAAGCCCAGCATTGAGTGAGGGTGAACTAGTTTTATAAGTATGATAGTGCTTTGTTTATTGTATGTTTTTAGTAAACTCTCTCTCTCTCTCGCTCTCTCTCTCTGTCTGTCTCTCTCTCGCTCTCTCTCTCTGTCTGTCTCTCTCTCTGTCTCTCTCTCTCTGTCTCTCTCTCTCTCTGTCTGTCTCTCTCTCTCTCTCTCTCTGTCTCTCTCTGTCTCTCTCTCTCTCTCTGTCTCTCTCTGTCTCTCTCTCTCTCTCTCTCTCTCTCTCTCTCTCTCTCTCTCTCTCTCTCTCTCTCTCTCTCTCTGTTACTCAGAGCACCGGTGTGTGGAATCTGCCAAGATCAGGAACAAATACCCTGACAGGGTTCCAGTGAGTATGAGTTTGAAGTTTGGTTTTATCTCTGGTCTATCTGTGGATTAGACGTGATGAAAGAAGGTTTACTAAGCCCATATGAAACCCTGGATTGTAAGTAACCCTTACTGGTATGCTTTTTTAACACACACTGCAGTCATACTACACAACATAGTGTGTACTCCATATAACTACATATCGATCCTTGGCTCTAAAAATCACACCGTTACAGAGATTTGTTTCTCACAGTTGCCACGGTAACCAGAATATAAAGCCTGTAAGGGGTTCGAATTTACCCAAAATAAAAACGTTATGAGAAACCAGAGTATGTACAACAGCTTCATTACAAAAATACCAAATAATACAAATAAATGATCTAAAATTATTCTGAACACAGAGCTTGATTGGGAATAACTCGGTACTATAATGTACTTTAGAAAGTCAGTGCTGTACAGCTGAACCTGATCTGAAGTAAAAGGGAGGTGATCTTCTGATCCTGTGCTTTATGTAGGTGATCGTGGAGAAGGTTTCTGGTTCTCAGATCTTGGATATTGATAAGAGGAAGTATTTGGTGCCGTCTGATATCACAGTGGCTCAGTTCATGTGGATCATCAGGAAACGGATCCAACTTCCCTCAGAGAAAGCCATCTTCCTGTTCATCGATAAAACTGTTCCTCAGTCCAGGTAAAAACCACCCGTCCCTCAGACCACACCTACCGTAACACCCGCTTCATCCTCACCCGCTTCATCCTCACCCGCTTCATCTCATCCTCACCCGCTTCATCCTCACCCGCTTCATCTCATCCTCACCCACTTCATCTCATCCTCACCCGCTTCATCCTCACCTGCTTCATCTCATCTTCACTCCTTTCCATGTGCCATCGGTAGAAGTGCAGTGTTGGTGTGTATATAACTCTGTGTGTGTGTGTGTGTGTGTGTGTGTGTGTTACAGTCTGACTATGGGACAGCTCTATGAGAAGGAGAAGGATGAAGATGGGTTTCTGTACGTTGCTTACAGTGGAGAGAACACGTTCGGATTTTAAATACATCATGAAGCCACGCCCATTAGGTTACAGGCCCCACCCTCCAGCGTTTCCTCTGTGTGTATGAGTGTGAGAGTGTATTATTATTATTATTATTATTATTGAGAATGAGTGTACATATCACTCCTTGATCGTTAGCATTAGCATTATTTAATTTAGCGTGGTGTTAACGATGTTGCAGAGAAATCATATATTACTGTTCTATCCCTGTAAAAATCAATCAATCAAGCATATGTATATTTAACAAGCTGATTAAATCAATCAATAAATAAATACAAACATGAAACACAGGTGTAACTTTTATTATTGTCTGTGTGTGTGTGTGTGTGTGTGTGTGTGTGTTAGCTGAACTGCAGTAAATCTCTGGGACTCTGAGGCCACAGTGGAAACACTTGAGACCGAAGCGCAGCCCAGGCCTGCTGATATCCATCCGCCGCTTCCTTATAGTCCCTGTAACAACACAACGTCTTCCCTCTGTAACACACACACACACACATACATACAGTTTATAAACTGCTCAATATAATAGTGATCACAGAGAAAGCTATTTTATGGCTAAAAATAAAATGCATTTTATTAGAAGTGATCTAAAAAATCCTAAATTTCCAGCTCGAAGTAAAAAAGCTAAAGTTATTTACAGTGTGAGTGTTATTTATAGTGCGTGTAAGTGTATATAGGAGTGTGTGTGTGTGTATATATATATATATATGAGTGTGTATATGAGTATGTGTGTGTGTGTGTACATTTTACATTAAAAATAAATTTAAAAAAATGTCATAATTAAGAAAATAAATAAAATATGTCAGTAACTATAATCGTTACGCTATTTTAGAGGATATTAAATATCATCTAAGCAACCAAAAATCATCATTAAAACAAAATCTAGAAAATAAACATCAGAAGGACAAATGTTTTTACATCTATCAAACAATTTTTTTTATTGAAATTTGATTTCACTTTATGGTCGGCGTTGTTTGTCACCTGAGCGAATCGGGAAGCTCTGATTGGTCGATCATCTCCAGCAGATTGAGAAAGGTGTGAAACAGCGCCACCTTGCTGATTAAAGATCTGGATAAAGAACGAAATGATGAATGAGAGAGAGGAAGATCTGGAGATCTGATTGGTTCAGTCCTAACCCTGCTCACCGAGCCTGAGGAGTTCCTATAGCTTTCTTAGTCACACCCTGTTTGGAACCATTAGCGGTGACATCTAGAGGCTGGGAGGAGAGAGCGCACCAGCTTATAGCTGTAACACACACACACACACACACACACACACAGTGTCCGTTATTAACAGGTAAAAATCCTTAAGGAGTTACATAGCATAATCCTAAATGACTCACCCGCTCCACATGGTACGAGCCGGCCCTGCACAGAGGGATTGTGGGATTTCTGTGTGTGTGAGCGGCCGTGTTTGAACTCCAGACTGGACTGCAGCACATCAGGAGTGTGTGGAGCGAATCCAACCGGGAGACGAGAAACTTTCACACACCTACAGCACGATCCTACAGTCAGGACACGTCCCAAATCACATCCCATTCCCTACACCCATCGGGGTGCTGTGTACGCTGCAGTGTGCAATACCGACCTGTAGAGGGCCCTCTCCATGGCGTGTCGGCTGTAGGGACACTTCCCCACCACCACGGCGCTGAAGTAAACTCCCTCCTGCAGAAAGTGGCTCAGCAGCGCCCCCTGGAATCCCAGCGTGCACCAGCGGCTCAGCTTGTCGCTGCAGGACAGAGAGAGGGTTGGCTCGCCTCGGCCCGGCTTCACCCGCAGCTCCCCCACTCTGTGGTAGCCCTGCCCCGCCCCCCGCGGGTCACTCGGGGCCCCGGGGACGCACTTGGCCCCGGTGCGGTGCACGTCGCCCGTCCCTTCCCCCGGTTCCAAATCAGCAGTGGGCGTGTGTTCTGATTTGGGACGCTTCAGCTCACCCATCTCACTCTCAGAACCCCGCCTCCTCTTCCCTACGGCTCCCTGACCGGTCCCCCCCACATCCTCCCCCTCCCCCTGCCCCTGCCCCTGCCCTGCGGTGACCGGGGGGCATGGCTGCTCCAGACTGTCCATCATGGGGATGATGGAGGCGTCTCCACCTACAGAGGGACAAAACCAAGGGCTGTGTCCCAAATCAACAACCCTCAATGTGTGTGTGTGTGTGTGTGTGTGTGTGTGTGTGTGTGTGTGTGTGTGTGTGTTACATGGTGTGTGGCTGCAGAAGAAGATGAAGGTAACTCCGTCTCTGAGTTTCCACTTTCCCTTCTGGTCAGATGAACAGAAAACAGAGCTCTGATTCTCCTTTATCGCTACACACAACTGCTCCATCAGGTACCTACACACACACACACACACACACACACACACACACACACACACGCAATGGCGGTTTTCAGGCTTTAAATATCATTAGGATATAATAAGGGATAAAGATGTAGGAGAGGTTAAACATAAATACCGTAGTTATTTCATTACTAATTAATCCCTCTATTTATTAAACCCTGTCAGGGGGTAGGCGGGGCTGGGAGGGGCGGATCTCTGTCACCATGGAGATGTGTTGTTAATCCAAACACCCATATAGAAACAGAGTCAGAACGCTTTGGGTTTGGGACGGAAACAAAATGGCCGACGTTCTAGGGTGGAGCCACAATGGTTGACGTTCATAAAACCAATAAAATAATAACATTCTCGGGTTTGGAACAGAACCGATATGGACTGCGTTTTGATACAAACTTTAGTTCCTCCCTTTAGTTCTCTAATACATTTCCAGTTCCAGTTGGAGCAAACAGAACCAAATCTTTAGGGAACCAGTTCCAGTAGGACCAGTAGGGTTTGGGACAGAACCAGAAGAGCTGACATTTTTTTATGCAGTAAGAACCTGTACGATTTGGGTCTGATTCGGTACAGAGAGAGGAATATCTGTATATATATATATATATATAATAGTTATAAAAAGCGCTATAGAAATAAAATTAAATTGAATTGTGTGTGTGTGTGTGTGTATGTGTGTTGCTTGATGCTGAGAGGTTATGTGGGTTCTCACCGTACGCAGCTCCGGCGGGCAATTACCTCTGCATGGCTGTCATTCAACACGTCACCTACACACACACACACACACACACAATTATAAGATCTGTTATTCCATTAATTGGATGTGTAACATTCTCAATGTGTGTGTGTGTGTGTGTGTGTGTGTGTTTACCTTTAGGGCTCATGGCAGAGCGTCCGATACACTTTGTTCCCGTCCCCAAAGCCACAACCTGCTTCTGTACTGCAACACACACACACACACACACACACACACACACACACCTCACTCAATGTCAGTGTGTGTTTCATATATAAAACCAACCATACGAATTACATCTTCGTTTAGGTTTTTGAATCACTAAGCAAGAATCGATTCTCAGTATCGACTCCTAACAAATCATAAGAACAGCAGCAGCTGATCAAGGATTCGGTTCCAGACAATGAGAGTCGATTCAGCTGATTTCTATTACACATATAAAGGAATCGACGAGATTTGAAAACTAAATTGAGACGTAGCCCGTGTAAGATCTTCAAATAGCTGCTGTTAAGTTTTTCTTTTACGGTTACTTCATCCATACACATCTTCTACTGTATAGATACCCACACAAACAAGATTAAATAAAGTACATATATAATAAATAAGACAGATAAAGACTGTTCTCTGACAAGAAAACTAACACACGCGATATGGGCGCGTCCCAAATCAACTGCAGCAAACGTGCTCGTGCTGTACACTCTGAATAGGCGGGCTCTGGTTTTTGGAGGGAGTTGTGGGTAATGTAGTTCGTGATTTACGCGATTTAAGGCGATATTTGAGAAATAAAGTGTAAACCTTAGTGAATTGGAGGCTTTCTATCAGCGCGGATCTTTGATTATGAATCTTGTAGCTCATAGTGGATCTGTGTTGAGTTAATCACTAATAATCTGTGATAAAAACCTACTAGCTTAGCTCTGTAACCTTTATCATGTGAGTGAATTTGTAGAGATCAAATAATTCTCTGTTTTGTGTCACTTATAATGATAAAGCGTGTTCGTTTAGCGTTATAGAAGAACAGGATAATAACGGAAACAACATGGCTGCTCTTTTCTTTACATTACGTTTAGCGCATCAGCGGCTAAACTGATCGATCCGCGTCTGATTAAAAGATCAGAAAAACCCATAGAGAAATTACCAGATATTGTTTTAAATGTTAATACAATAACAGCAGGATATATAAATGGTGTAAGGTGTATTTTTGCCCGTTTGTGTTCTTGTATTATTTGTTTCGGGGAGCTTCTGGTTTGAAGAGGTTATGCTAGCGTGAAGCTACAGTGAAGTGACGGGCTATGTTATGGGATTTTTAATCATTTTTGTGGCACTTTGTGTCTGTAAAAACAGTGGAACAGGGTTCTATCTTAAGTTACTCACCAAAACACATCCATCCATCACCCATCCTATCCACACAGGGTCAGGGACGGGGTACTAATTCATCATAGGGCACACACACACACCTACACACACACACACATTAAGGGCCACTTTAGAGACACCTATTAACTTAACGCACATGTGTTTGGACTGTGGGAGGAAACCAGAGTACCCAGAGTAAACCCACAAAGACACGGGAAGGACATGCAGACTCCACGCAGAATGGACACAGCACCCTGGGATCGAACCCGATACCCGATACCCCCCAAACCTGACCGCCCCAAACCGCTTTGTTACAGGAAAATACAAACACAAACTCATAGTAACACAAGAGTATATACACGTAACCCAGGGTTACAGCACTTGGGTTCGGACAGGTTCAAGGTCTCACGGTCCAGGGTTACATTTCCAGCATTTAGCAGACGCCCTTATCCAGAGCGACTTACAACTCATATCATACAATCCAAGCCATTTGTGGGTTAAGAGTCTTGCTCAAGGACCCAACTGTGGCAACTTGGCAGAGGTGGGATTTGAACCCTGGACCTTCTATTCCAGAGTCCAGTTCCTCAACCGCTAGGCTACCACAGTCCCGGGTTAAATCTGACGTTCAGTGACGAACCAGTGGGTTTTCTTTTTTTTTTAGCCCAAAAATG
>JAUZST010007554.1:0-14103 GCA_034779995.1 Parotocinclus haroldoi | reverse complement strand
ACAGGTGGAATCCTATCACAGTTCCATGCTGGGAGTCACTGAGCCCCTGAGAGAGACCCATTCTCTCACAAATATTCATAAAAACATGCCTAGGTGCTTAATTTTATATATGTGGCCATGGACGTGATTGGAACACCTGATTCAGATCATTTTGAATGGGTGAGCAAATACTTTTGGCAATATAGTGTATATATATTCCTAATGAGACACCATATCTCTTTCCACATCTGGACCAGGGCATCACTAAGCACATGGAAACTGAGCACTGGTCGTTTGCTGCTGTTACATGGTCCTTAGTGAGTGAAAACCTAAAAAGATTTGTGGGTGCAGGTCAGGAAGCTTGGATGATTTGTTGTCACATGGTGAGGTGGCACTTTTCCGTTGTTTATCCGTCGACTCGGCATATCTCTAGTTGAATGGAAATGTTGTGGTTGGGAGGATGTACTCCGCTCTCCCGCCATATAGCGTCTGTCTGGAGAGACATGAATTTGTTTCTTCACACTTTACTGCTTAATCAGTGAATAGCAGAACCTGATGTGGACCATCCCATCTAGGTTCTAAAGACCATGACCATTCCTCACCATGACCCACTCACATGGAATTATAATATGTCCTCCTTCACCTGGTTTGCCCCAAGTGAGCTTGGCCTGTTTGTACTGCTTGTGTTAGTGTCTGGCAGTAGTTAGGAAGCGCATCTCACATCAAATGCACATCACGCACATCTGGAACTAACACAGGCCTGCCTGTCCAAACGTCTTGTTGCTAGTTGCCCAATCTGTTCAGGAAGTCCCCACCTGGGAATAAAAACCTGCACTAGCATCCTAGCAGTGTGTAGCAGTACATTTAGAAGTTGAAAATGCTTTAACCCAGTGAGAAAAATTGTATTCTGATTAAAAGGACTTGGAGGTGCCACTGTTTTAAAGGGAGGAGTTTGCATCCGAGCTGTATCATTATCATGATTTGCATGCAACACTACTGTAGCTTGTTCCCTAAATTAAGGATTCCAACAGGAATTTGAAAGCTGATTGACCTTCTTTTTCACCCTGATGTGGCCTAAGAACGTTTAAATCGGTTTACCTAAGTATTGAAGTAATGAATCAGGTGCGACAAGCTTTCTCCCTTTGAACCAGACACCGTCTGAGGTAACGTTTGTCCCGCCATGTCCAAAATTCCCAGTTTGAAGAGTGGAACTGTGGCTTCAGGATCGATGTGATATTCTTAGTAAAGGATAAAAACACTTGCTCTTTTTAAAATCTGTTTACATGGTAGTCCTCGTACCTGATCCAAGTTTCAGTTGAATCATCAAATCAGTGCTGTCAAGAGGAGCATCTTTAAAAAGGAAGAGCCTAAGATCTTAATCATGTTCATCCCTTTCCTCGTTGCCATCAGCCATTGAAGACATCATAAAAGAGGAAGGCTTGTTTAAATATGCCACGTTAGGAGCTGTCAAAACTGAAAACTGTTATTAAGCAATACTGACACAGAATAAGGACTTTTAACTAAGATTATTTATTCTCGTGTTTGCTAATGCTAGTGGAGTGAGATAAGTAACTTGTACTGCTCTTAAACATAGACCCATTCCACAGTATCCAATTTATGTGTGTTTATGAAGCCATGATCTTCATGTACAAAGATAGTGCAAGTCTTGTTTGGATGACAAAGACCTGAGAACAGGTGCAGACACCAAGGCTTATATTAGCTTAAAAACTCAGTTGTGCTTTCATCTGTGTGTCCGACAGGATCATATTATCAAGGGTTACCTTTGAGAAGATCCTATAGTGGTTGTGGAAAAATAGCAGCGTAAGCATCTATCTAAGATCTACAATAAACCTAAAAAAAAGCTCACAGTTTGCGCCCTGTAGTTGGCGGTGACATTGCATTAATTCCAGAACTTCTAGAAGACAGAACCATGTGTATCCCATTGTGCCAGATATTCTACACCAGTACAACACAACTGAGCTTTGTCAGGATTTGTGTCAATCGCTGGCCAGAAAAAAAAAATAGTGCCCTCATGTCTTTGTCATGTGTTTCTTCATTCTCACTAATCAATAAAACATCATCAACAGAAATGTTTCCTGATAGCTTGATGATAAATCGTGGCGCTATTGTGTAACCCCTGTGCCAGTCGTGTGCCGTGCATATTTCACTGACCAAGAGCCATTGGCAATACCAGCTACAGAGAGAACACTGTGGGATGTAGGAATACCATCAAAGATGGTAGATGGATCAGCAAACCAGTGGACCTAGTTTGTCGATATGTTGATTAGCTGGCCTGTAGTCTATCGTTAGTCGCCAACTTCCATTAGCCTTACGAACCGGATACATATGGACTGTGTTTTTACAAAATGCCTCTTTTCCTAAGCTTATCAATGACAGACCGAATACCCTGCAAAGCTTCATTATTCATTGGGTACTGTTTAGTGCAAGGAGGTTGGGGACCTGTAAGGACTACTGTTTCTGTATCCAGAAGGCTACAATCATCCTTATCTTCAGACCGAAGCATTTGATTAGCCAAGTCAGACTCCTAAAAGGTTCATTTTTAAGATCAGTTCTTTTAGTTTTCTGCCAGTTTGGAAGAGCTGTTACCAAGGCGTTTCCCGCTTTTTTCAACATTTTCCAGTGACTGCTGAAGTTCCTCACATGTTCTCTGAGCATTTATAGTAGCTCTTTTATGCTTTGTAGACTCATTTTTAGCTCTACAATTGGGGCGTCCTGGGGATCTTAGGGGACAGTCCCAGGACTCGCCAGGGTCCCCACTAGATTTTAGACAGAATACAAATCTAGAAAACATAAGGGATATTATTTATTAAACAAAACACAACGGGCTGGTCAGGCAGAAACGAAAACATAAAAGGAGGACCCCCAAGTCCGACAACACGACGAAGCAGGCCCTGGCTGGAATCTAGGACTCCATGCTTGAGGTGGAGCCCCTTGGCTCCAAGCGTGACCCGGTGAAGTCCTACACTTGGAGCAAGGGCCTCATGCCTGTTGGGGAGATCCAACCTGGCCTCTGGGAATGCCGAGCCACCGTGGAGGCATAGGACTGAAGTAGATCCATAGGGGCCACTGACAGAAGCCCACAGCAGGTGGTGCCGGAATCCAGGCTTGGGAGACATGAGTCTAAAAAACACAAACTAAAGGCTGCCTGAACAAAATGAAACAAAGAGGAAACCAAAACATCATGTGAAGCCGAGTATGAGAACCGGGAATAAATTAACAAAAGCTGGGGAAACTAAGGCTAGAAAACAGCGCAACTGAACGGGCGACAAAACATCAAACACAAATGAGAGAAGCACGTCAACAAAACGGGAAAAGAAACAATGAGCCGGCGAACACGAACGTGAATAATGAACGTCTAATCAACCGAACTGAAAACAGGGGCACAGAACGAGAAGGCATGACCGTGACGTAAATGGACAAACCAACAGATCAAAACAAAGCTCCACATGCAGCGCAGGAAATAATAACAACAAAAACACTAAGGGAGCAGGGAAAAATAACACATACCTCACAGGATACAGGATGCAAAACTGTAACAACACACATCCCTCTTGGGTTCGAAATGGTGTTCAATCACAGTCTTTTCAGTCTTGCATCCGGGTCACGGCACCAAGTTGTTCGAAATTCAGCTTCTCCAAAGTCAGGATCTTCAGTATAGGAGTTGATTTACACTTACTGAGGATCATGAATGGGTACAGCGTTGTCCATTTCAGTCTAAACAATACGCCGATTTTGCTAGCTTTATGATACCCTAAGTTTGATGGATTGGGGTTAAGAAGGTAGGAAAAGAGGAGGAGGCCTAGCGTGCTTTCAATCAGGGATTTTTCTAGCTTAATGATACCCTGAACAAAATGCTAAGATAAAACTAAGATAAAGAAAATCCTTAGATGGTCCACTAAGATACCACAATCAGTTATACTTGATGAGCAAACCAGGCTAGAGATTAAATTAAACATCTCAAGTTAAGCCACTTAAAAAGAACAAACTCGCCTCATCTTAGCTCATTTATGTTATAGTGCAACAAGTAAAAATAATGTCATCAAAATATCTGCTTCCAGACTTTCTTACTAGCAAAGTTATCAATGATGTCCTCATATGCCCATCTGTCCCGTCAGTCTCAGCAACTGGCATTGTCTTGCTGAAATAAGCAGGGACGCCCCTGAAAAAGACGTTGCTTGAAGATGTACCTTTCAGCAGTAATGGTGCCTTCACATTTGTGCAAGTTACTCATGCCATGGGCACTAAAACTATTTGACATGTGGATTCCTCAGACCACAGGACACTTTTCTGGTTTGCATCAGTCCATCTCAGATGGGTTCGGGCCCAGAGAAGCTGCCGGTGTTTCTGGGTGTTGGTGATATTTGGAGTTTTTTCTTGCACTTGTAGATGAAGTGATGAACTGTGTTCACTGATAATAGATTTCTGAAGTGTTCCTGAGCCCATGTGTTAATATCCATTACATCATGATGTTAGTTTTTAATGCAGTGCCGACCTGAGTGGATCGATGGTCACAGGCATTCAATGTTGGTTTTTGGCTTTGCCACTTACTTGCAGAGATTTCTCCAGATTCTATGAATCTTTTGCTGATATTAAGCCCTGTAAATGATGAAATCCCTAAATGCTTTGCATTTGCATGATGATAATCCTTGTTCTTAAGCAGTTGGACTATTTGCTTATGCGGTTGTTCATAAAGTGGTGAACCTCACCACATCCTTGTTTGTGAGTGACTGAGCCTTTCGGGGATGATCCCCTTATACCCAGTCATGACACTTATCTGTGGAATGTTCTCTTGTTTCTCTTGTCTTTGTAGTCTATTCTCTTAAATATGGGTTTAAAAGGATTTGCATATCATCATATTCTGTTTTTTATTTATGTTTCACACAATGTCCCACCTTCGTTGGATTTGGGGTTATATTTAAATTAGGTACACATACAAATTATAATGGTGCTAATATTGTGTGAATTGTGAGGCTGTATTCCCTGAACAACCAGTAAAAATACAAATACAAACTAGAGGAACTAATAGAAAACGAAATTAACACATATACAAATAAAAAATACGGTTACTATATATGAAATGTACAAGCTCAACAATGGTTTAGGGAGCCTGTGACATGACCCTGTACTTTTATGCAGAATTCATATTTATGAATTTAGTTCATTACAGTCATTAAAATACATTTTTATTTGCTTAAAGACTTCACGGTATTGGGTTTAAGGTGCATTAACAGAAATCAAAAGAACTGCCAAAATAATGTAGTGTTCATGAAAATGGATTCCATTTTATTATTATATTATTATTGGGATCGGTGATACTGGCCTTGGCTTACACTTTAGATCTTAGCCTGCTCAGATCTTTAAAAACTAATGGCGTGCGATACTAAGGATGAGTAAATCCATTTTGCAGTATCACACACATTTTTCAATACCTGGGCAGGCTAAGCTCTGAAGTGTTTGTGTGCATCTGCCTCCAGCCTAATTACGTCACGTGAGCATCCTCTGCTATGTGAAAAGCTCCCCCTGTTGCTGCATGCTGGTAATGCAATTTGAGTGCCTGCCTTATTGCAGCTCTTTCAACGTGTGTGATGTGTTTCTCCCCTGCGAAATGTAAAGTTAACTTCTTTCAGTCGACACTCTGCTTTGGAATTGTTTATCACGTTAAAATGCATCACATTAAAACGGTACTATATTTTATCTCACTTATTTTCCTCAGCTTTTTTGGAAAAACTCAAAACTCATCAAAACCTCATTTCACGATACTGTGATCTACATTTCACTGCCTTCTCCTCTTTGTCTCTGTGTTGCATCCCGTTGTTGTGCGACTGGTGTACTGGTGACTGTGTGATTGTGTATCTTATAACAATCGATTATATTGCTATACTATAATTGCTGATAAGGTCGCGCACCTCTTGCTTCCATCAAAAGATTAGTGCTTGATTCCTCCATAGGGAAACGTAGAAATGTAGAAATAGTAATTGATTTATATACATTTAGAGTCAGCTGTTCATTAATCAATGATTTTATAATCAGAAATGTTTGTTTAACGAACAAGTTAGATCTTCTCAGGTGTTTGTTGAAGTTTGTGGCTTCTTTAGAATTCAGATTGAGGACTTGGCAGAAATCCACAGCTATATAAAACAGCGAAGCTACTCTGAGTTGGATCGGAAAATTCACAGCTGTGTTTACTAGTGCAAGTACAAAAAGTCACTCACAGGATTGGGACTAAACATCTGTGTGGACGTATGAAAATCACTTGTTAGTGAGGCTAATTAAAAAATAAACCAGCCTAATGAAATCCCATTAGGAAGCATATGATTATACTTGTGTGACTGACCTGTTCCAGAATGATGGGTACCTTTGCGTAAAAAGAGATGAAAGCAATTGCCTAAAGTGTCTCAATACCGATACTGAACCAATACCATGGCAAAAACTGACTAACATCAGCAAATGTAGTGGGAAAAATAGATGGTAGAACTTAAAATTTAGAATTGAATTAATAATGATTTTATTGAGTGTAATTTGGTCAGAAAGGTCACATTTTCACTGTACAGGGCGATAGAACCTACAGCAATATAGAAACGTTACAAGCACAGGGGAAGACCGAGTGTATCAGCAGAACGGAGTGGTTAAATAGTCGGGTGGAAATGAGGAGCAGGGGTGTGTGATCAGTAGCACGGTGATTGTGTGAGTCTGTGAGTCAGTGGATTTGCTTATGGATCAAACGGAAAGCATTCTTATATGAAGCAATAGAAACAGCATTGGGTGAACTAATATGTTAATGTTAAATGCGGGGTCCAAATGAATAATTCAGTAATTATATCCCCCTCAGTTATAACGAGTTCCATAATGTATAATGTTCCATAGGCTGCATGTGACGCAGCCACTATAATTAGCATTTGTAATTAGATTACATCATACTGGTGTCATTCTGGTTATTGTTTTTAACCTTACAGGGGGAGTAACTCACATAAAAAGTTGGTATATTAATTGAACTATTTGAAAGGAATATCAGCAGACAAGATAATAACATAGTGCTGTCAGAAATGAGGGTATATTTCAGGGGAGTCAGGAGTCGTGAGTCGTTATTCCAAAAAGATTTGGAAAACTGATCAGCACAATACACGTTTCCACTTTGTAATGGTCCATCCCAGACGCCTCCAAGCCTAGACAAGACGGCGCCGCTTCTGGACACGGTGAACAGAAGGCTTCCTTTTTGAGTGGAATTTGTTCCAGTGGTATAAATGTAACTCTGTATTGAAGTGCTAGACAAAGGTTTGCCCCTTGTCCATGTCGTTCTGTTAGATATTGATGAACGGCGGTTCGGACAAAGTGCCGTTTGAGTGATCAGACATTACGCCTTCAATTTAGACTCGTACGGGTACCTTTACTCTTTATAAGGGGTGAAACGATACACAAATTTCACAACACGATACAACATGGAGAAAGAAAATGATTTTAATTACTCTTTTATTTTGATATAGAGGGCAGAGAGGCCAATACAAAACCTATTTTTGGAAAGGATGACTAGTACTAGATTTTATTATAGAAATGAGTGCGAGATGGAATTTTATAACGAGGATCAATTTCCCCCAGTAAATTGCGGAATCCAGGATCGTCTACAACAGAGTAGGGCTACAAATCCGAAGCTATAAACTTCCCTATGGTACGAGTAATTTACCCGTTCGCTATCGGCACTTAGCGGCTGCTTAAATGCCGTCAGGAGAAGCAGCTGCTGTGACCCGTGTTTCTCCCGGTAAGGGACACGTTTGGATGGTGTCTCCGCAAATGAGTTTGCATATTGGAAGCATTAGCGATGTTTCTTACTCGCGTTGAGCAAACTTTACACACAGTTACCGTTTTGTCCACCATTCTTTGCTCGTCATTGTTGTAACAGACTGGGAAACCAAAATATCAACCCACACGGGAGATGGATGTGAGGGTGATTTTGGTTGAGTCTTACTCTCTCTGCTAGCCATTTCACAGTCAGCTAATCGTCCAGCAGGCTAACCAAAACAATGACGTTTTCCCCAGTAGCTCGAAACACTGCTCGGCCGTCGTTATAGTAACAGACCTGTTACCTGCCACCAGATGCCGTATGAAACTACAATATGGCTCAGAACTCTCTCCTGCTCTGCAGATGGCTGAAACTCTGTAGCGCGGGTTGAGAAACGGCACAGCAAAAAAATAAATAAATTAATTAAAAAAACGTATTCGACTCACAGCTCGTATCGTATCAAAACCCCCGTATCGAAAAAAATGAATATTGCTATGTGTATCCTTCTGCTTTTGTACCACATTGTGTTCACATTCACCAGTTTTAAATCACATCATTAAACCCTAAATTGTCCCATTCCCAACTTTCTTTAATATGTGTTGCAGGCCTGAAATGCAGCAATGGATGTTTATAAACAAATAAAAAGAAGTTAACCAGACAAACCTGGAAATATCTCAGGTTCATACTGTCAATAGTTCGATAACAATCAAAGTAAATGTAAGAAACATTTATCTTTTTCCCGTACTGTCTGATTTTATTTCTGATTTGGGTTTGTACCTGTTAGAAAGGTATTTTATGTTTGGTTAATCTAGAACTAATTTACATTTTGTAACATAATATATTTTTTTCATTTCTAATACAAATCTGTCCATTTTTGTTATTAGTAAAAATTTATATTACATACTTTTGACCAACATTGTGTCAGACAGATGCATTTTATTGTTAGAAAAAAATGCTAAAACAGGCAATTTATGTTAAACTAGAAAATGCAGCTCCCATAGGAATGTGTGTTGCATTGGTGCAGTCGGTACTGGCCTGGCACAGGCCGGAGACCTGGTAGGTTCTGGTCGGACTCTGGTCCGAGTCCCTGTTGGTGTGGAGGAGTGCAGGACTTAAACCCAACTGGGCATGGGTCCGAGACACAGTGTGTTCTGGCCGCGAGCAGGTCCAACACCTTTAAGGCTCTGACAAGGTGCAGGTCTGATAACAGGTGCAGGTCTGATAACGGGTGCAGGTCCGATAACGGGTGCAGGTCCGATAACGGGTGCAGGTCCAATAACACGTGCAGGTCCGATAACGGGTGCAGGTCTGATAACTGGTGCAGGTCTGATAACGGGTGCAGGTCTGATAACGGGTGCAGGTTTGATAACGGGTGCAGGTCCGATAACGGGTGCAGGTCCGATAACGGGTGCAGGTTCGATAACGGGGGCAGGTCCGATAACGGGTGCAGGTCCGATAACGGGTGCAGGTCTGATAACGGGTGCAGGTACGATAACGGGTGCAGGTCCAATAACCTGATTGATTCTGATTGGCTTTGATCTTTCTTTGATATTTCTGCTAGAGTAGGACCATATAAAATGAATAGGGTGATTTTTTGGAAGAGTGATAAAAAGTGAACAGACAGTGTGATCACTCTTAACATGACCGGTCACATCATACCGTGGATCAGGCTGTCTTATTTTTTTGCGTGTAGATCGAAAATTGATCGAGCTACGGCTGTGCGAAATATGCAGAAATGTTAAGTCAATGGGAATTTTTCACAGAAAAAAGATCGTAGCGGCCGAACGAAACAATATTTTTCCTAGCTGTGAACAAGCGCACTTCTTCTGAACATAATACATGATACTGTAGGAGGAGAGACCAACCGAAAATTGGCTGGAATAATAATAATAGATAATAATAAGAATAAAATCGGATAACAATATGTGTTGCACAGCAAATGTTCAATTTAAATATTACAAAAAATGATTGTAAAAGATGATACTTTTTATTTGGTATTCATTTGTCATATATTTGTACAGTATATAAACACTATTTATAGAATGTTACAACAATTTCAAGACTTTATATGATTTTGAAGATTATTTAAGATGATTGGAATATATAAAATGCAGGAGAGCAGGAATTTAAAGTATGAAATGCTGTAACAGTTCTGCACTGATTTGAAAACGCAGTACAATTAATGAATTAGTCTGTCCCTACAAACGGGCTGTGGCCAATAGCATGCAAAAGGTTAAATCGAATAAACGTAACGCTGGTATGCATTGCCAAATATCTTTCTTTTGTTTTTCATCTGTCCATAGAACATTTTCCAGAAGGATCAGGGTTTGTATGTTTTATGTATAATTTGGCACACTTCAGTTGTTCTTTTTTTATGGTCTGTTTTGTTCAATTCAATTCAATTCAATTTAATTTTATTTATATAGCGCTTTTTACAGTGTAGCATCGTCTCAAAGCAGCTTTACAGTAATACCATTATCTAAAAGGCCAATCACAAGTTGAGAAAGCCCAGGGCGACAGTGGCAAGGAAAAACTCCCCAAAATGGTAGGAAGAAACCTTGGGAGGAACCAAGACTCAACAGGGGACCCGTCCTCCATTTGTGCTTGAAAACGTTAAAACTGAAGGCCTCATTCTAACAGCCACAGTTTACCACTGTAATTTGCTTTATTTTAACTGTTTAACTGTTCATTCATTCTTTCATTCACTATCTTCCGCTTAATCCACATGGGGTCGCGGGCCAGCCGGTGCCCACTCAGCAACTCTGTGCAGGAGCATCCCTATTCGGCGCACCAATCCATCATAGGGCGCACACACACACACACACACACACACACACACACACACACACAGTTACACACTAAGGGCCACTTTTGGGGACACCAATTAACCTAACACACATGTCTTTGGTCTGTGGGAGGAAACTGGAGTACCTGGAGTAAACCCACACAGACATGAAGACTCCACACAGAAAGTCCCACCCTGGGATTAAAACTGGAACCTTCTTGCTGTGTTACCCACTGAGCCACCGTGCTGCGGGACATAATTTACTGAAAGGTAAATAAATACACATTTAGTTATTATTTCACACTGGCAAATGCGTCATCTATCAATATCTATCATTAACAACAACAACAAGATCACAATTAGAACTTTATTGCTCCTTTTTTGACTTTCATGACGGCCTTAATTATTATTATTACTTTGCTAATGAATAACACATCAATTATTGCAACTTTCTCTAAGACTGGTTAATAGATTTGTAAGATGGACCAGTTTTTTTTAATTTCCCCTATACATTTTTAATCTGATTGAGATACTGCCCATCACACTGAGCTTCCCTGGGACTCTTTGATGCATTCACATACCATGTACTAACTCTGTGTGGCTCATCCAGTACATAAACAGTAAACCTGCATTTATTGACCTCTGGGAAGTCAGTCCTGATTTACTGACTGACAGCTGATTACAAGGTCCACTCCTTTGACAGCTTAATAAGAGCCAATCATTATAAGAGGAGAGACAGGGCAAAAGAATAACTGTTCAATAACTGCTAGGGTGTTTTCCCCATCCATACTACACTGTCCGTGAGCTCAAAATGATGTACCACTGTTTGTCCAATGAGCACTAGTCTTTTGTCCTATTAAAAGTAATTAACAATTGTCTAATTTCTGTCCTTATTAAAAAATACATTTGCAACCAAGTTTTCTGAAACGATCTACAACACAATGTATAGATAATCAGCATGCGAAGCATAATACTGTAAAAAAAACAAGTTCTTATCAAATTCCAGTTAACGTTTGAAGAACTTATCCAGTGGGATCTGACACCTTCTCTTGGTGGACTGCACTTGAACAAAATTTAGAAATTAGTGGGCATGGTCACCTCCCGCTGGTTTTTCTTTTCAGATTTCCTGACCTTAGATAAAAGCATACATTCTCCCGGGGATCCCAAACATTCTCCCATATCTCGCTGACCCGCTTTGCAGTGGCTAAGTGGCGACTTGTTCCTTCTTTTATTCGCTTTTATTTTCTTATTCGCTTCTTACGTTCTTTGGTCCGATTAAGCAGAATTTTGGTCCAAATAGGCGAATAAAATTACACGTAAATAATAGGATTTGTGTCCGTACTTTAGGATTTGGTCCAAATAAGCGGCTGGTCCAATTAACCAGTGGTCCAATTAACCAGAGTCGATTGTACATATATATAAGGGTATAGCTTAGTCTACCCTAAACATGCTTAAAGCAAAAAACAATACGAATATGAATATCTTGAATTTAATATCTCATGTAATGTAATGAATAATGTATAATGTGGAAAACCGAAACGATTATAGTCACACCACAGCTTACCCTTAATACAAATGTTCATCACTCCCACCATGTGACTTCCTAAGCCACGCACTGCCGCTTTTCTCATTTGGTATGGGAGCGTGCAGGAGAATATTGTACTGTGTAGTTCTTGTCTGTGTATTATCCCACCATTTCCCCATTGTAAAGTTTTATATAAATATCATAAATCGTAAAATAGGAATTGAATTTAATGTATATACTGAGCGTTTCTTTATCATTGCTTATTCGTGTTATGGCTTGTTTTCTGCTTCTGACCTGTGATTCTCGATTTAACCCTCTGGTTTTTGCTACTATTTTCAGAATGATTCTTGGCTTGGAGCATGCTCTGTTTGCTCTTCTGTGCTTTTTGTGTTGTTGTGTTGTTTTTCTGGCATGAAAACCTTTCTTATGCTATCTCCATGCACCTTCTTACGTCTGTGGCTGTTACACAAACATGCCAAGGATACCCATAGACACACTGGCTTCACTGAATACCTATTATTTCTGTATAGGTAGCATCATAGGAGATTTTACATGCAGACTGTGTTGTTCATAACATTTAACAAACGAACTATGCATATTACAGTCATATATTTGGGACTGTGGTGGCCTAGTGGTTAAGGGACCAGACTGTGGTGCAGAAGGTCCAGGGTTCAAATCCCGTCTCTGCCACATTTGGGTCCCTGAGCTGGGCCCTTAAACTACAATTTTGTAAGATTTGAAGGATTGTAAGACTTCTGAATTGTAAGTTGTTCTGGATAAGGGAAGACACCTGGACATCGCTGGTCACTGATAGTATGTTGTTTCAAAAGCAGTAGCCAGATCAGGTAAACTAAAAAAGCAATAGAACTTTAGTTACCCTAATAAACATATTCTATAAAAATAGACTACATGATTGAAATCTGCTGGTTGCTCATCACTGTGCTGATTGAAGCCCCTTAATTGTCCCGTGTTTATCTGAGAAACTATTTGTAATTATTTGCTAATAGATGGCGGTCCCTTTCTGTTCAAGAACACGGTGCTTGTAAACTGAATGGATGACCTGACAAAACTGAGGTCTGAGTTAGAAGTATAAGGAGCATTCACTAGCTGCTTCAACAGCTCATACCAATTCTGGCCTGGCCTCTGGCATCAAGAAGGCAAGAAAACTGCTGCTTACAGGACAAGGAGCAGCAGTTTTACCAATCTCTTTAAATCCTAGAGATGACTGTAGATCAGCATTTTCTGAAATCCTCAGATCATCCTTGGATTATCCCATTTCTCACACCAAAATCATGCCAATAATAAATCCCAGATTCCTCATTCTGATATTTGGTTTGAACTTCGGCCATGTTATCACCTCATTAGAGATTTGCGTTAACGAGCAGTGTACCTAATGAAGTGGCCGGTGTGTGTAAACGTGTGTAATGAGGTATCCGGTGGTAGAGTCGGATTCTGGCAATTGGTAGCGTCTGTATCGTCGCAATCTGGCAACCCTGTGCTGCGTGTGCTGCTTCTCATCGCTAAAGCGGCACTTCGCAGCTCAGCCAGGAGACGCAGAAAGAGGCGGCTGAGTTCCTGAGCAGGTTCTCACTGCTCGTACTTCACTAATGGACAATTCGGGAATGATAAGACTCCGGAATTTCACTTATCCAGGAAAGGGTGATCTCTTCTTTTTATAACCTGCATTCTTTTATTTGTTGGGGGAAGTTTGGGATTTGTAAGAACTGATCCATAACCTGTCATCCGTTTATCTCGGGAAATTTGACATCGGACTTAAAACTCGGGGTTTTGAAAGGATTAGTTCTTGTAATTTCTGAAATATTCCCGCAGCATGAACGTGGCGTCCGACGCTCAGTCGGATCTGCAGCAGCTTCAGTAGCAGCGCGTTTCTCCGCCGCTTTTAACGTTATCCAGAAGTAGTTCACATCTGCTGAAGAAGATCCCGCTTCAGCTGATGCTGTGATTGAAGATGGACTGATGTTTTCACCCTGTATGAGGATCAGTCTGGGATTTGAAGAG
>JAUZST010007553.1:0-14104 GCA_034779995.1 Parotocinclus haroldoi | reverse complement strand
TCTCTCTCTCTCTCTCTCTCTCTCTCTCTCTCTCTCTCTCTCTCTCTCTCTCTCTCTCTCTCTTTCTCTCCCTCTCTCTCACGAGGAATCAGGACTCATGAACTCAAGGGAATGGGCATGCTTGACCGCAGGATCAGCCCAACTGGTACCAGCTGCTGCTCAGTATGACAGGTGGTGTATACTTACCCCTCTGAAAATGCACCCCCCACACACACATCATACACACATACTCTGTATAATGAGTCCTTTGTTCATATGCGCACACATACTGTTTCTAGCAAGAAGTGAGATGACCCAAATCATTGAAATGAGTAGACGTTATCTGCATACACTGTTATTTTATCTCTGGTCAAACTGCTAAACTGCTTCTCAGTCATCACTCTCATGTGTGTAACAGCCAGGGGCAGAGCAAAGAGATTAGTGCATGTCATGATAGTGTGCGTGTGTGTGTGTGTGTGTGTGTGTGTTTATCTGTCTGTATGCCTATTGTTGTCATGCTTTTATTTGAGCTCAATTTAAAGGAATAAGGAGTAATCTATGTATAATCTATGTATTATATATACTTATATATAAATAACTACAAACTACTTGTCAGCCAATCACATGGCAACACCTAAGTGTATTTCGGCATGTAGACATGATCAAGTTGAAACCAAACTCCAGAAAGGGGAAGAAAGGACGAAACCTTGGGAGGACCCCAAGGCTCAAAAAGGGACGTGACCTCCATGGCTGGCCTAGATGTTAATTGATTAAGTACTTAAAAGTATATTGATACATTTAATATTATAATATTTAATATTGATAACATTTAAACTAGCAATGAAATTCAAAATAAATAACATAGATGAGAAAGTGTTCAAAAAAGCACGTGCAAAAGAATAAAAAGAATTTCGCTATGTACATGTATAAACAGAACAAAATATTTAAAAACGAACAAATTCGAAGTGGCATTGGTCGGATTATCTGTGACCGTTTTCAGTGTATATAAATGCAGTGTTATAGCACCACGGTGCTGAGCATTCTGGCTCGTACACAGTGGAGGGGGCAGGCAAAGTGTTTGAAGAGCACAGCACCTGAAGCCATTCGCTCGTAATCCAAACATTGCAGAGGACACGTCTCCAACAGAGCATCAAAGGAACCTGGGCTAGATGTGTGCATGTGACAAGGATTTGACGAGCACCTCACAGTGCATCCGAAACGAAAGCCCATCTCACACACTGCGCCTGGTAGCACCTCCTAATCGCGCTCTGCTTGATTTGTGCTGTTTGACAAGCATTTACTGCTAAGTTCAGGCCTGTCAGAATGAACCCAAATTCTTTCATGTGTGTTTGATCAATTTCCGTCGACACTTACCGGGAAAGGTGGGGTAGGAACTGGATTAAAACGGGTAGCACCGTCAAATCATGGTGCTTAATTCCGCAAAAGGGTTTGCGCAACAAACATTTGACGAGCAGGAGCCCAGCATCCCTTATGTCCGGGTCCTGTATGTACAAACGAGTAATCTGGCCGTGGTAAAGTGGCGCGCGTTCGGACTTTCGGATTGGTCCTCCCGCCTGCCTGCAGACTGGGGCTTTGCCTTTCGAACAAATATCGTTTGACAGCGCTGGAAACACTTCAGTCTTCAATGTACGCCCTAGTTTCTCAACAGGATCCAAATCTGGAAGTTTAGAGTCATCTCGCTTAAAGCCGAGGCAGATAGGCGTGAAGTTAAAATCTCCATTCATTTTCATAACAGCAGCTGGACCACTAGCATGAGACGATGATTTGATTACCCTCTCCTCAAAGCCTGACCGGGATAATTGGGGTAAGAGAAAATGCTTTGCTGTTGGCATTGTGTTATATTGTGCATATTGTGTTACATGTGTAGGGGAGTTTCGTGATATTGTTATCACTTATGCAGGAGGACTTACGATTGAGCTGAGAAGTTCAAGGGTCCAAGAAGTAGGTTTGAGGGTCGGTTTTAGAATCAAATCTGAGTTTCATGCCAGGTTAATTAATCTGGGATTTGCACCACTGGGCAGCTGTTTGAATAGAACCGTGATCGATAGCGCAAAGCATTACATTCATTAATTATTTGGCTTTCTGTAGTCACTTAAATAGCAAATTGCACTGAGTCTGAATCTGGCAGCACAGTGCACAAGGCCTGAGACAATGTTGGATAGGGTAGCATGAAACATCTGGTGACGCGTCTGAAAGCTTCTGATACCCCTGACATTTCTAATCATTTCTAAACTTTCAGTCCTATTCAAGTTAACAGTTTTTAGGATTCCTTGGGTTTAATGAGACTGTTGTGGCTTTGAGGTTAAGGTCCTGAACTATGAGGGTACAGGATTTAAATCCCGCCTAACCCAAGCTAGCACTGCTGGGTCATTAAGCAAGGAATTGAACCCACCGTTGCTTAGATAAGTTGCTATTGGGATATTTTTTTATCCCAATGGAGTTCCTGATTAGCTACTGAAGGAACTTTTTTTCCCCTGAAGTTGCTTTTATGTTTTGGAAATAGAATATTTTTTTTTTTAAAACTAAAAGAAATATCTATTGTTTTTGCCCAGTTTTTCACCAGCTGTATGTTGGCGTTATATCAGGACTTTTGTATGGTTTTATTTAAAGTGACATTCATTCACGTTTGAACCCTTTCATTTTGTCTTCGTTAATACAAGGCACGCATGGCTTTTCTGTTTCAGATCTTACTTGAAAGCTGTTGTATAATTAAAAGTGCGTTTCCTCATTTTGCACTCCCGCCTTGAATCAAGGAACTCTCTCTAACCTATTTCAGAGTGACAAAGGGTCCGGGTGCACATAAAAGAGAGACCACTCATCATAAGACAGGTTGGAGCCTTTTATCCAGCTATGTGTGGCCATTATGAATGTTTATGTGGAGATGTGATGAAGGTTAAGCTGAGACACAGGTGTGGGCTGATAATGAGGAGGCCAGGGTCAGAAGGTGAGACATTCAGCCGAAGCATGCTGAAATCTGACCTTCCACATAGCTCTCTCCCTACACTAAAGCCAGCTGTTCAGACTTTACAATAAATATTTTTACAGCTCTATAATCCTAAACAAAAGTTTGTAGGCCAGCGTATGAATCAAAAATCTCACTCTCTGCTCATTCATAAGTCGTTACTTAGATAGCAAGTACCACAACCAATAGTTTGTCCTAATAACTAAGATGTTCATATGATGGCGGGTGATAGGGGGTAAGTCCCAAAACCACCAGAGCATCTGCAGGTATTAGAACCCAACTGTTCTCTTCATCTTTCGGAGGACAGTTTGCTTTTTCAGCTACAAGCATTGGGGTGTGTCTAAGCCCGGGGAGCTGAAAGGGGGGTTAGGGTTACAGCCTCCTCAGGCAAGTCCAACACATGTGCTGTCACTCATCTTTAACACACACAGTGCGAACACAGAGGAAAGACGGAAGGGTTCAGCAGGGTTTTCTCATTCGGAAAACGAGCTCCAATTCCAGTCCGACCTAAAGAAACCAGGGGCAGCGAAGTCTGAAGAGAATGAGAATGGAGTGCAGGCTGCTGGTGGGACTGTGTGTACTGGTGGCATCTGTGGGGCAGGTATGAATCAGTCTTTCTTTCTGTAAGAGTTACCGCTTTAATCTTGTTACCAGTGATGAGATTCGTTATGGGCAAGTATTAGGCTCCAACCAGTTTATCCATATTAAATTGACACTGATCAGGTGACGCGGTACCGCCTTCCTAACTTTGTTTTAGACCAAATGCACCCTTTATGGCAACAGTGTTCCGTACTGGCCGTTGCCTCTTTGGCAGGATGTCACCCTGCCACAGTGTAAGGATTGTTCATGAATGGTTTGAGATTTCAACGGGCTGCCTTGACTTCCAAAGTCCCAAGATCTCAATCTCAATCTCGAACATCCGTGGGATTTGCTGGACAAACAAATCCGATCTGTGGAGACCCCACCTTACAACATACAGAGCTGTTAACTGCCTGGTGACAGATACCACAGGACACCTTCGGAGGTCTTGTGGAGTCCGTTGTTCAATGGGTCAGAGCCTTGGTGCCACATATTGGGCAGGGGGTCAAAATGTTATGGCTGATCATTTTAAGCCATTCCATTTCAATTATAAATGGATTGGATTCACGTCGGCTTGAAGGTAGTGCCGCCCATTTTTCATTCGCGATGCAATACCAGTATCAGAGCATTGGCTAATAGCATTCAAAAAGCCTTTTGGTAGAGATGTAGAGCAAAAGTGCTTCACCTGGCATACTGAGGCAATCCCAGACTTGTCCATCAAACAGTCATAAATATGCTTTATGTTCACAAGCATGAGCGGTTTTTGAAGCAATTGATCATATCCAACCCGCTATTTAGTTCATCTGGAGTAACTCTGCAGGCCAAATGTCTGAGAGCGCTCTGATGATTTAGATACAGTATAGATGCTTATGGGTTGTGACCCAGGTCACATCTGCTCTACTCATTTTTACTTATCCATATGGATTGCCTGAGAGTAATGGATTGGTAACTTCCTCTGTTTTGAGTTAGTCGGCCGTTAGCAGCCGCCAAGCGTTCAAGCCGTTGGTCTAAACATGTGACGCTGCTGATTAATAGGACAATGAAAGCTAATCAGTAATAGTGGCAGCAGATCCCGTAATTTGTGCTCTGCTCTGGCGTTACTGTGTGTTGCCCGGCCAACTTGTCATCGCCGCCATTACGAGAGGGCTAATGAATGAGAAATGCGAGTCATGTGAGCGTAAACATTGAACAGAAATCACAATCTGGTATAAACACTGTTTGTTTGTACAGAAACACAGTATAAAGGCCAAAAGATGCTATTGGAGACCTCGTAACTTTGGCCCGTGTGTGTGTGTGTGTGTGTGTGTCTGTGTGTGTGCTTTTGTGCTTTTTATTACGCACTGATATAATGCGTCCAAAAAGTCAGATTGTACACTAACAATTAGGTGGATATATTATGGATATATATGAATATATCATTTGTTGTATTCAGCTTATGGCCTAATATTACATATACTGTACACAGTGGAGTAAATTTAATGGACTGGTGCCATGTTCAGGCTATACTTCTTCCTGCCCCCAGTGAATTATGGGTTACCCTCTCCTCAAAGCCTGACCGGGATAATTGGGGTAAGAGAAAATGCTTTGCTGTTGGCATTGTGTTATATTGTGCATATTGTGTTACATGTGTAGGGGAGTTTCGTGATATTGTTATCACTTATGCAGGAGGACTTACGATTGAGCTGAGAAGTTCAAGGGTCCAAGAAGTAGGTTTGAGGGTCGGTTTTAGAATCAAATCTGAGTTTCATGCCAGGTTAATTAATCTGGGATTTGCACCACTGGGCAGCTGTTTGAATAGAACCGTGATCGATAGCGCAAAGCATTACATTCATTAATTATTTGGCTTTCTGTAGTCACTTAAATAGCAAATTGCACTGAGTCTGAATCTGGCAGCACAGTGCACAAGGCCTGAGACAATGTTGGATAGGGGACCAGTCCGTATCAGGTCACACACATTCACTCACTCACACCCGGAAACGGTAAAGAGTACCTGGGGGAAACCCACTCCAACCCAGCGAGAACATGCAACAGTACCAGCAGCTGGACTGGGACTTGATCTCAGGTCTCTGGACTGCTCTAACCACAGCACCACCATGGCACCGCATTAGATTTGTATTGTTTTTGTTATTGTCTGGCTGCAACTGGTATGATCCAGAGTGACTTATTGTTGACGCAGACTTTAACTTTACATTACTTTAACTTCTGGTTCCTAGACTAGTACTGTAAGTATAGTATAGTATAGTATAGTATAGTACTCTTATAACCAGAGGAATTTACAACTGATCCAATATACAATGTACATTTAAAGCAAACGTGTGTTAAGGGACTAATGACTATGTGTAGACAAATTGCTTTTCTATACAGTCTCTTATCATAGCAGACTAGCAGCCTGAAAATGAGCACCCTTGTTATGTTCATTACTCAACTACAGGCTTTTATCCTTATGAGTATTTACATCCCCTGTCCCATTACTAGAAGCAGAGCTCATAGCACAGTAGACGAGTCTTCTGGGAATCTGCGAGGCTCCGATCTCCGTAGGAAAACACTATGCCCACTATGGGAGCACTTCAGGGAACGTTGTGGGTAGAAAGGAACAGGAATAGGTAGACCTTTTTGCAGTGTGGACCATCTGAGAGGCAGTGATGACGAACAGCAGCTGTTCCCAGATGCTTTCACTTGATGCCGGTTGTTCCGTTCTGTAATCTAGGCTGAGAGATGGCTAGCACCCAGAGACCGTGAAATCATGGACAAAGCGGTCCATAAAGCAGCCAGTGTTTGTTTGAATAGTCACTCAGGCAGCTGGTTGATTTACTGGCAAATCTCTTTTCTTGCAGTCCCTGCCACAGGAGCTGGGTCGGACAGTTGTCAGTAGTCGGTGTCTCTGTTCCGAACGACATCAGAGCGCTGCGGGATTAGCGCAGCATTTTTCAGTATCGGTCCATAATATAAGTACTGTATATGGGAATATGGAAACACTGTGTAATGATTTACATCATTTTGCCCAGCAGCCAAAACGAGAAACCCTAAATCAGGAAAAAAAAAAGTTGGGACAACGTGAAAATGAACACGCAGTTATTCTTACGGTTACAATATTTAATTGCAAACTGTATGAACATGACATATTTCATGTTTTTTTTTTTTTGTTAATAAATATCCGTTCCTGCATTCCAAAAAGAGTTGTTTCAGATCGTGAATACGGATACGAGCAGCACACGTTTCATTTGACGATTTTTATTTTATGACTTGAGTATTGTAGTGTGTGTGCGCTGCCTCAGAACAAGAAGGTCCCGGGTCCAATCCCAGGGGGGTGGGGCGGCTTGGGTCCTTTCTGTGTGGAGTCTGCATGGGTTTACTCCGGGTACTCCGGTTTCCTCCCGCAGTCCAAAGACGTACGTGTTAGCTTAATTTGTTGTCTCTAAATTGCCATTGACTTGTGTATGCAAAACACCCAAGCTGTGTAACTGGAAACAGCAGCACGCCGGTCCCAAGCCTGGATAAATGGGGAGGGGTGGAGAAAGCAATGGCAAACCGCTCCACTGTCCTGCCGAAATACTTCATGGATCACGATGAAAGACAGAAATGTGTCCAGTCCAATACATTGAACATTGGAGTTTATGTCATTTAGCAAACTCCCTTATCGAGAGCGACTTACAATTCACACAGTCTTACAATTAAAGAGATTGTGGGTTAAGGACCTTGCTCAGGGACCCATCTAATTTGACCTCTGGACCCTCTGGTCCGCAATCCAGTACCTTAACCACTAGGCCAGCACAGTCCCAGTGCATAAACATGACGACAAAAGTTTCAAGGTTCAAAACTGTACGAGAAGGTCATGTCAGTCCTGTCACCTAAATTGTCTCCACTGGAATTCCAAACGTCCACAACTGTTACTATTTTTCGCTTTAAACGTGTGGACATGGCACTCCCTGTTAGGGATGGTGATCACAAAGATCATGCATCTGCTGTAGTGAATCATGCACATTGTCTAAAATTAGAAGCAGCAAATGGTATGCGGCTTTAAAAGACAGAAACACAGGGAGTGGGGAGAGCCCTAATATAAATAAGTGCTGACCGGGTTTTGAGTTTCGCATATGTGGGCACATAACCCAACATGATTAGTGCCAGCGACGCATTCAGTCAGAATCTGGGCCAGACAGGTAGAACAGGACAGTAGTTTCCACTACATGTACAGAAAATGATGACCTGCACCCTTTTACCTATTCCCCACTTCTGAAATGTAGCGCATCACATCCCGTTAGTCAAGGACATCAGTCGAGGAACCCCCTACTGCTTTGGTATGGACCAGCTGACCCTGACAAATGTGAATGTCTTCTTTGGAATGTCTCTTGTAAAGGACGGTATAACTGGGATAAAATGCAGTTCGTGCAGACGAGCAGCAACTGGGAATTTGCACACTGTGAAAAAATGCAACGTTTTTTTTTTTGTTTTTTTTTATTGGAGTTTTGCATTTGCGCTATTATAAGCCATTAGAAATGCGGTAGCATAACCGCCCTATTATTTGCTTTGATAAAAATACATAGTATTCATAGTGGAAGTATAAATTTGTACGCTGTAGACTAACTAAAATGAGGGACATGGAGGATTTTACGTTTTGGAGAAGTTTATTCAAATATAATAAAGGGTACAGTAACGTTTTTTTAATACTTTGGCTCAGGTTTTACAGACAGTCTCCTGGCATATTCTTTGCACTGTTTATTCAGAAGGAGGAATCAGACTTGGATCACAGACTGTTTTGTGGGAGAAGCAGGCATGTACAGGGCATTATTAGGGATTAATTAATTACATGAGAGAAAAAAAACAATACTGAACCATAAACGATTTGAAGCAGTTCAAATGCTAGAGTCATGTTAGTACGTTCGTCGATATTTATTGTGACTTTTGAGTTAGCAAGAAATGGTATCCAGCTAGCAGGGTAGATCAGCCGAGTCTGATTTGTCAGTCTGGGGTAACGGAAGTTATAAACCAAACTTTTATTCTATCATCATTGAATATAAACAGTCCATTTATACGAGATAAATCAGCCCTTTCTCTACATAAATATAATCTGCGCTCAGGTTGCCTTACAGGGGTTCGTTCGGTATCCAATCAACGAACACATTTCATTTTGATCAGTCTGATGTTAAGACTTCACCTGCATCTTAAAGAATTATGATTAATATTATGTTTATACATCCAATAAAAAGGGACGGAACGCATGATGTTGGTTATATTGAGTTGACTCGATGTGATTAAGAGAGCGCAGTTTCATAGGAGACCATGAGGAAAAACAACCCAAATAAACAGTTTGCCTTATTTTGACTATAGCAAAATCATAATAAGACTATAATAAAATGAGTAACAATCATTTTAGTCTATATCTAATGTTATATTTTGCTACATACGGGATTAATAGGATTATAAAATGATTTATCAATAATTACATCATGTCATAGAACGTGGAATGAAAGTAAAATGAACTGATTTTTTTTTCCTTGCATTTCCTTCTTTGTATTTGTGTATGATAGAAAACATCTGGCCTTGGCTCTAGCAGTCTTGAGTACAACACCACCACATGAAAGGAAATGCTAAGATATAGTCCCATAGTGTGCTAGGTTAAAAGTGCAGTGATCAATAACATCAGTTTCAATCCTAATCAACGGGTTCTGTTGTGTGTACATGTCACTGTTTTTATTCAAGAATGAACCAAACAGAGGTACCTTCTTGCCCTAGTGCCCTTTTCAATGCCAGCGATTTGCCTTGGATCTGATCCAGGATGTCTGAAAGCACTGTACCACGTGTTGGCTTTCATTCACTGTATCACGTGTCACAACGATGGCATCTACGGGGCTGAGACATGACCTGTCTGCGCTGTGTGATATCTTTAGATACCTAGCCTAGCTGAAAGACATTTAAAAGATGTTGATTTCATTTTCCCGTCAAATAATCAAGATCTAACAAATATGGCCCTAAATCTGCCTCTGCTCAACTGGTATAAATCTGGAAAACGACATTTCCAGAGACTGTATCCATCATTTGTGTACTCGCAATACTTTTGTCCTGCTAAGCGCAGTACCCTAATCGCGCTCTCTGTCCTGATTTTGTCTGGTTGTGAAATGCAGTGTCATGGACTTCATTCTAGGGCTGATTGTCTGATGTTTTACAGAGCTGGTATTCTAATCTAATTCCCTTCCCTAGCAAAAGCTCAGGTTAGGTATTTTGATCTCCTCTAAACCTTTAGTGCAACCTAACAAGTATTTTAATAGGCTAATAGTTAAAAGCACAAATCCTGAGAACACATCTACGGTATGTGTGCGTTACCCATAACATAGGTAAAGGTGTAATATTACACCTGCACTAAGAACTGTAAAACCATGCTAGATAAGAGCAAGATATGATTCGTTATTGTGCAAAAAAAAAAACTTGGGCTACGTCAATGTTTGAGACACTCTGACCAGCTAGCCTTTATATACGTTATGCTGGTAAATTTCCCCATAGACTTAAACACAAAGGCATTTTTCGTTGTTGTTTCCACAGTTTCAGTTGTGCCATCTGTTAATACTTTGCTCTGCTACTCAGGCCATTGGCATTTCTTCTGCTCCTGTGCAGTAAACTAATAGAAGAAATGGCAAAGGGCTCCCTTAACCCATATGTGGACGACGTGTGAATGAGAAAACATAACCAAATTGAAAAGAACCTAGTTCCTCCAGTTCTTAATAATATCAATGTCTGGTCTTCATGAAGGTGAAGGAAGCCAATCAGGCGTTAATTTATTTGATTTCACTGTTGTGGTGGAGAAGACAAGTCAGCGAAAGAAGTATTCACCACCTTGGCCTGACCTACAACTGTTCAAACATTGCTACTGGTCTTGGGGTCACCACGCTACACAAAAGAATCTGGAATCTGGAAGAATCACCCCCCCCCCCATCCCCCGGCAGTAAAATCTTAAGGAAAGTGAGCAAGCGTGACCTGTCACTGAGTCTAAATGGCATGGGTAATTGATAAAACTGCAAAGTAGCTAAACACAATACTGGTAAAAACATCAATGAACCCCCAGAGTGTACCACCCAGAGAGTGGGCTTTTATATCCCCACTTTACGTTTCAATTTACTTTTCTGGTATTCAAAGTAATATCGCTCTGATTTTATATATATATATATATATTTGTAGAAAAAGGAAAATAGAGAGATGGGTCTGTAATTTTTATTAGCAGTTTAATGACGCTCAGCTGGAAGCAGTGCATTTCCCCCAGTCGTAAGTAAATAACCTTTTTGGCTCATGTTTATAGATTTTATAGATGAGTTAAGTTAGCTTGAGATCTTGTGGGCAGGTTTAACGGTTTCTTCTCCAATAAAGACGTTGTTTGGGTTTTCCCCAGTGAGCACAATTCGTATTCAGACCTTAAGTTTGTTTGGTATTGTTTTGGGAATAGTAGGAACATTTAATACTTCCATACGGTTTTGCTATTGTTTTTTTGTTTTTGTTTTTTTGGTGTTGTTTCGCCTCTTTTTTATTTGATCTTAAATAGTTTTAACTAGCTTTTAATGAACTTGATTTGAATGTTGGTGCTATATGAATAAAAAATAATGAATTACTTGATTCCTATTAGTTTACGTAGCTAAGTTAGAGTCACAGCCTAGAGCAAAGTAAAGAAAGAAAGAACAGCAGTACACATCAGACTGATCAGATTAGACAGCTTTTAGTTCAAATGTATAAAAAGTAAGTGTTTATATATAAGCTATTATATATTATATACTGCATTTGAGCAGCCATGGTACCTGTACAGTGCTGAATAGCACTCCGTATAAATGCTACATGAATGCTTTGCAGGTTATTGGCAGCCATGAATTAAGGAGAGGGGAGCTGAACCCAGCCGTGCTGTATCCATGGAGAACAAGGAGTGAAGGTCTGGGTCGGGTGAAAAGGGACTGGATCATTCCACCCATTAGGGTTTCTGAGAACAGCAAGCAGGTCCCTGAACACCTAGTCCAGGTAATCTAAACAACATGTTGCTTTTTATGTAAGGTGTGAGGTGCATCAATATCAAAAGATTGATTCCAATCGCATTTCCTACGTAGATGGTAAAAAGTACAGAGCTGCAGCTTATTCTCAAATGCAGGGTTTGGCTACAAGAACCGATAACAGTCATTCTACCAGGTTCTCTAGGATTTACGTCTATATCAGGGGATTATAATCAGATAGAAAAGATAGTATTAGAATGTATTTGAATGTTCTGGACCGTTGTCCTGTTCCAAACAGTAAATTTATCATCGGTTATAATTTCATACATTGACCTGAAGACCTTTTTATAACCCTAGATATAATCTGGTATGTAATCTGTACACCATGTGGCCTGAACGCTTACGGTCTCCTGCAGATTAAATCAGACAAGGTTTTCACTGGAGAAGTGATCTATAAGCTTGAGGGCCCAGGGGTCAACCAGCAGCCCAAGGACCTTTTCGAAATAGACGATAAAACAGGGTGGATCAAGAGCAAGAAACCACTGGACAGGGAGACACACAAGAGCTTCACGGTAAGGAGGGTTTCCTGAATAGCAATAAATAGTTCACTTGGGTAAGTCAGTATAATGCAGCAGCAGTTTTGGCCAGCTGTTTCACGATTTAGGGGATTCCGATGGTAAATTGACTGGCTTACATCTTTATCTCTGTACCACTACGTACCACTCTGGCATTTAGCGAAATTAGGTGAAGCGTTTGCTTGCTTACATTTCCTTACGAGTTCCGTACTGCAGTTTGACAATACTTGTGTCTGTAGCTGAAAGCCTTTGCCCTGTCGCCCAGTGGAGAGCTTCTGGAAAACCCCACCACCATTGAGATTTATGTACTGGATCAGAACGACAACAGACCAACCTTTATCCAGGAGGAGTTTATCGCATCTGTGTCAGAATTCTCCAACCCAGGTAAAACCACAACCACTGACAACACAGGGAGCCAAAATGGATGCAGCCCATTTTCGACATTCAGCCTTACCCAGAGGGATTTACTACGGATGCTGTTGATGGAAGCTGATGGAATTGCCATTACTTGAACAGCCTTGGAGTAGTACCTATTTAGTAACTACCTTGAAGTACCTTAACCGCTGCATGACCACCGCTTCACCAAGGGATCATCTCTTGACCAGCATTTCTTTACTTGTTTTCCTGTCTATTTTCACCTTATAATATATATATATATATAAGTATGTAAAAGTATAGTACTGTGCAAAAGTCTTAGGCCACCTTTAGATTTGCTTTGCTTTATCATAATATAGTGACCATATATAACACATTTCTGAGGACTGGATCCAAAAATTTGAAACTATTCCGATGATCTTCTTTCAAATGTTTGCGACCTGCTGCATATCTTAGGCTTTTTACCCTGTTCTACTTCTAAAAAAAATTGGTTTCTTGGCTGCTACACTTCCAAAAAGATCACCTGATCAAATTTCTATGGACTACAGAAAGGTCAGTTTGACCCCCCAGAGCTCCCGGGTACTGCTATTGCTCAAGTTTAAAGAGAAAGTCACACTAACTGCTTGCCACTATAACCTATAAAAGCAGTTTTTTATTACTGCATATACATGTCCTGTCATTTCTGGTTGCATTTGACCAAAGAGGCAGATAAATAATAGCATTGTTTTAGAAATACCCTTTAATAAGTTTGTTTTGTTTTATGTTCAGGTACTTCAGTGCTGACTGTATCAGCAGTAGATGCCGACGACCCCACCACAGACAACGCCTTGCTGAGCTACTCTATTACAGCTCAGGAGAGCTTCCCACTTAATACCATCAATAAGATTATGTTCGGAATCAACAACGTAACGGGAGTGATCTACACACGAGATGTAGGGCTGGACCGAGACGTAGGTTATGTGAAAAGAACAACACATCGTACATAGCAAAAGATCGTTCATTCAGAGTTAGAAACATACATTGCAAAAGTTTTGAACATTTGGCCCCACCATCAACATGCAGAATCTCTAAACCGTGCACCTACTGAATAAATGACTTCATCACATGCTAATTTTAATAATAGATCATGTTTGCATGTTTGCGTTCAGATTTTACAATACCATTAATATCTGGCTGCTGAATTCAGGATGGAAACAGCACTAATTAGTAAAACTTTAGTAACTTTAGTCTAGGAAACTAAAACTAATGCACGTTTTAGCCTTGGCCTGATAATCTGCATGCATGATTACACAAATATAACTGTAACATCAAGTCTTTACATTTGAATTAGCAATGATTTTCCAGAGAGCTGCTTTATGTGACGTTTCAACAGCACGGCATATTTTCAAATTTAATTAAATTAAAACATAAATCAGTATATCAACAGCATATCCCTTAACAGCTGGAAAAACGGAATTACAAGAAATGAAAAAGCATGTAGTCTGTACAAATGAAACAGTGCAGTGTTTATAACTTTTGTTTTATTTCTGTACTATTAATTACTTTGTGTTATCTCAGATTTTTTAGCTCATTTATAAACATTCAAAAGCTATACATTTGTACATGAGTAAGTTTTAGCTAACAGACGTTGTCAATCATTGTCAAATGATGTTTAT